>CAUYON010088570.1:0-30771 GCA_963573935.1 Arctocebus calabarensis
ATGGTAGTTTGATTTTAAAAAGTGTCTCTTTTGGCTCTGTGCCTATAGCTCAGTGGGTAGGGCGCCAGCCACATACACTGGGGCTGGTGGGTTTGAACACAGCCTAGGCCTGCTAAACAACAATAACAACAACAACAACAAAAAAATAGCAGGGCATTGTGACAGGTGCCTGTAGTCCCAGCTACTTGGGAGGCTGAGGCAAGAGAATCACTTGAGCCCAAGAGTTTGAGGTCTTCTGTGAACTATGACACCACGACACTCTACCGAGGACATCAAAGTGAGACTGTGTCTCAAAAAAGAAAAGAAAAGTAGAATATTACCAATATGTCTCTTGGCCTTTTTCCAAGGACATGCCCCCTTTCCTTCTAGAGGTAATCATTATTCTGAATGTGCTAGTTTTTTTTTACTTAAATCATAGCTGTTAACACTAATGCAATCATGGTGTACAATGTGCTGGTTTATATACAATATGAAATATTTTCATCGAACTGGTTAACATAGCTTTCATGGCATTTTCTTAGTTATAGTGTTCAGACATTTATATTCTACATTTAGTAAGTTTCACCTGTACCGTTCTAAGATGCACCGTAGGTGTGGACCCATCAATTACTCTCCCTCCACCCATCCTTCCCCTTCCCTCTGTCTCCCCTTTCCCCTTCTTCTTGAGCTATAATTGGGTTATATCTTTCATAAGAAAGCTATTAATTGGTTTCAGGAGTACATTGGATACTTTTTCTTCCATTCTTGAGATTTTTTGCTAAGAAGAATATGTTCCAGCTCCATCCATGTAAACTCGAAAGAGGTAAAGTCTCCAGCTTTCTCTAAGGCTGCATAATATTCCATGGTGTACATGTACCACAATTTATTAATCCATTCGTGGGTCAAGGGGCACTGGGCTGTTTTAAAAAAGCATTTAGGAAGCATGTACATATGAGGTTGGACAGTTCAGTTCTAAAACTCATCATAGAAAAAGTGTTACATACTCATTGCTGAATATCACTACAGTCACCTTCAAAGTGCTCCCCTTAACCAGCTGCCAATGGGTAGGGATATTCAGCAGTGAGGTATGTAGCACTTTTTCTGGGAGGAGTTCAAGAACTTAACTATCTGACCTCAAATATTTGTACAGGATGATGTCGAACAGGGGGTTTAGAGGATATTTGCACTGGGAAACTGGAATTAGAACCCCAACTGCCTGTAGGCTTGGTCATAAACAGAGTGTGTCATTAAGTAAAGGTAACTTACTTTTGAATAGTACTTTTTACTTACTAGCGATATGATTTTCTTAGTTATTATGCTTTAGGCATAAAAACTAAGTATGTTGGCTCGGCGCCTGTGGCTCAACGGACTAAGGCGCCAGCCACATACACCTGACCTGGCAGGTTCGAATCCAGCCCGGGCCCACCAAACAATGACGGCTGCAACCAAAAAATGGCTGGGCGTTGTGGCAGGCACCTGTAGTCCCAGCTACTTGGGAGGCAGAGGCAGGAGACTCACTTGAGGCCAGGAATTAGAGGTTGCTGTGAGCTGTGATGCTACAGCACTCTATCCAGGGTGACAGCTTGAGGCTCTGTCTCAAAACAAAAAAAAAAACTAAGTATGTTAAAAATGGTTAAGAGTAAGAATCACAAAAATTGTTAGTTGTATCTTAGTCATTAATGAAATGACTAAGATTCATCAGTGGAGAATTAGAATTTTTAAGGGCAATAAAGGACGTGTAACTTAGGAACTGCCAATTTTATTTTTTAATTTTACTTAGATTTCCCCTTTAAATACAATTCAGCCATTTTTAATCAAAAACATTTGCTAACCACTCTTCTCAGTGCAAGGGGTATTTCTGGGTGAACAGAAGAGACAGAGATCTCTGCAACTGTGGAGTTCATATTCTAGTGGAGAGATACAAATGATAACTGAAAAGCATAATAAATAGCAATATCATATCCCTAGTAAGTACCTTTAAAAAGACCAAGTTGAGCAAGATTAAATTGCAGTATTAAATATGGCAGTCAGGCTTGGGCTCACTGACAAGATAAGGTTTGAAGGAGATGATGATATTAAACTAAACCTTATCTGGAGGAACAGTGTTCTAAGCACAAGGAACAGCCAGTGCTAAGGCTATGAGGCAAGGGCATGCCACTGTGTTTGAGGAGAACAAGAAGGCCCATGTGAGTAGAGATGAATGGGAGCAAGGGAGAGACACACAGATGTGGTTGGAGAGATATGAAGAGGACCAGGAGGTGACAGATCAGTGTGGTCTCATAGGCCATTATAAAACTTCAGCTTTTATGCTCAGTGATACTGATAGGCCATTGCGGGATTCTTAACTTTTCTTTTCTTTCTTTCTTGTTCTTTTTTGAGACAGAGTCTCACTATGTTGCCCTCAGTAGAGTGCCATGGCATCACAGCTCACAGCAACCTCAAACTCTTGGGCTTAAGCGATTCTCTTGCCTCAGCCTCTCAAGTAGCTGGGACTACAGGTGCCACAATGCCCTACCACAATGCCAAGCTATTTTTTTGGTTGCAGTTGTTATTTTAGCAGGCCCAGGCTGGGTTCGAACCCGCCAGCGTTGGTGTATGTGGCTGGTGCCCTACCCACTGAGCCACAGGCATGGCCCTGACTTAACTTTTCAAAGTCACTCTGGCTGCTTGAGACTATACTGAGGGGAGCAGGGATGGACACGAGGAGCCCAGGATGAAGTTTTGGGAGTTTGCATACATTTTGAAGGTAGAGTCAACAGGATTTCCTGACAGTGGAGATGTTTGGTGTTCAAGATCAAGGATGACTCCAAATTTATTGTCCTAAGCAACTGGAAGGTTGTGATTGTTACCAACCGAAGTGGGGAAGTTAGAGGAGAGAAAATTAGAAGTTAAGATTCGGATATGGATATGAAGTGCCAACTGGGAATACTGATGTGCTTATTACGTGTATCTGTAAGCTAAGGTCAGGCTAAGCAACTGTTTGGGAAGGTACTATCATTATTCTCATTTTGTAATTTACAAATAGGCCTGGTGCAGTGGCTCATACCTATAATCCTAGCACTCTGGTAGGCTGAGGTGAATGGATTGCTTGATCTCAGGAGTTCGAGACCAGCCTGAGCAAGAGCAAGACCCCATCTCTACTAGAAAAACGAGCTGGGCATTGTGGCAGGTGCTACTCGGGAGGGTGAGACAAGAGGATTGCTCAAACCCAAGAGTTTGAGGTTGTTGTGAGCTATGACACCATAGCACTCTGCCTACAGAAACAGTGAGACTCTGTCTAAACAAGTAAATAAATAACAAATGACAATTTAGAGAGTTTAAGTAGTTTACTCAAGATTAAGAAGTGAGCCAAAAAACAAGATCTTTGGCATCTTAAAGCCTTAAACCATTCTTTCAAAACTTGGTGAAAGGGTTGACCAGCAATCTTTATTATGTAGTGTAAAGACGTCAGTTAATCAGAAATATTCCTCCTTCCTAGTAATCAAGACAATGAAAATTACTTTTAGTAAGTGGAAAGCAAGAAATGAATACTTTAAAGCTCCGTACTTAAACCCATGACATGGACATTATGCAAGGCAAGATTTTTATGACTTGTTTAAAAACAAGATTCCAAGGAAGGAAGAATTCGAGGTTGCTGTGAGCTATGACTACAATGCCACAGCACTCTACCCAAGGTGACAGCTTGAGACTCTGTCTCAAAAAACGAAAAAACATATTTGGAAAACTGAAAGTGGTTGGGAAGTAGATATTACGCAAGATTAGATAACTGACATTTCATCTATCTTAGTTATTATTATAGTAGGCATCAAGGCAGTGCAATTATGAAATTAACAGTTAGTGGAATGCTAATAAAAGCCATTCAGTCCCATTTAACCGACTGTGTGTCCCACGGGGCAAAAGTCCAGTCTTTTTAAGTGTTTTGTTAGGATTTCAGTTCAGAAAGAAAAGAACAAATGAATTATGTAGGCGCAGGGAAGAGAGGATCCCACAAAATCTTTTCAGGTCATTTCACATCATACTATAGTGCATTACCACAATTAAGTTATTGATTAAGTAAATTTATCTAAGGCTGCTACATTTATAGTATTAACAAACCTGTTCATCTCTGCTGCTGGCACTGTTGACCACTGACAGTCAAGTGAATAAACTGATTAGGTTTGGGATGTAGTTTTCTTTTTAAAATAATGACTTACTTCTGATTAAATTCCATAAGTAGTATGGCTTAGCAAACCAAGGCTGTTTCTTCCTGCATTTACCAATGCTGTGGTACTGTATTTCCCCTGTTGTAAGCAACATACAGGAATGGTGTTGCGTAGGCCACGAACGTGAGTAATTACAGACAATGCAGAGAAAGGACGGCTGTCACGTCACTACAGAATGGAGACTGAAACCCCGAGGCAGCTCACTGCACTCATTATGGCGCAAGAGTGGATTTACAGACTGGGGGTACTTAAACATATACTTCAGTTAAAGCAAACTGTGCTCCATAGCTCAGCCTGTAATCTCAACCACTTGGGAAGCTGAAGTAGGAGGATCCTTTAAACCCACAAGTTGGAGACAAGCCTGGGCAACATAGTGAGATCCTATCTCTAAAAACATAATAATTAGGCTGAATGAGGTTACTCAGGCCTGTAATCCTAGCACTCTGGGAGGCTGAAACAGGAGCATCCCTTGAGGTCGGGAGTCCAAAACCAGCTTGGGCAACAGCAAAACTGTATCTCTACCAAAAACAGAAAAATTATCTGGGTGTAGTGATGTGGGTCTGTGGCCCCAACTACTGTGGAGGCTGATGAAGGAGGATGGCTTGAGCCTAGGAGTTTGACGTTGCTGTGAGTTATGATGGTGCCACTGCACTCTACCAGGGATGACAGACCGGGACTCTGTGTCAAAAATGAAAAATAATAATAAAATAAAATTTAAAAAAATAATAAAATTAATTAGCATTTGTCAGTAGCCCCAGCGATCAGGAGACTGAGACAGGAGGATTGCTTAAGTCCACGAGTTCAAGGCTGCAGTGAGTTATGATTCCACCACTGCACTCCAGTCCCCCAGTCTGGATGACAGAAAAAGACTTCATTAAAAAAAAAAAAGAAAGGAACTAAAAACTCTGCTCAACATTATGTAATTGGAACTTTTTTTCTAGTTTCAACATACATCTATGGAAAGCCAAGCCAAAAAATAAATAAATAAATGGGTTAGGATATGGCCCCCAACCTCCAGAAGTTTCTAGTCTAGTGGAAAGGACAGACTTGTAAATAAATACATTACAGTTGTGCTCTGACAGGCACAGAAATAATACAGCGAAGTGATTACAGAAGAGGCATTATACAGGGATGACCCAGAGGTGCTGAAAGATAAAGATATTTCCAAGGTGGCCAAATGGAATAAGGCTGCCCTAGGTACTAAATGTGTGAAACAGTTTGTCAGTGCTAGGGCAGAAAGTACAGTGGGAAAAACAATAGGGCAAATCCGTTTTAATACTTGGTGACTAATATTCAGAATACATTTATAAGATGCAGTCTTCCCAACGGAGCCTCTTTGAGTCAAATGCTGAGAGTTTTGCAATAACAGAAGTATGGTGCCTTGGACCAGCGCCCTCCAAAAGAAATACAATGCAAATTGGGCAGCACCTGTGGCTCAAAGGAGTAGGGTGCCAGCCCCATATACCGGAGGTGGTGGGTTCAAACTGGCCCCAGCCAAAAACTGCAAAAAAAAAAAAAGAAAAGAAAAGAAAAAAGAAATACAATGCAAATTACCTATGTAACTTTAAATCTTGAAGGAGCCACATTAGAAACCAAAAAAAAGAGACAAGTGACATTTGAATCATTTATTTAATTTAATGATAGATGCAAAAATTGTCATTTAAAGTATGTTCATTATGTGAAATTATATGAAATTTAAGTAATGTGAGAATTATTCGTGAGTTATTTCATTCCTTGGTGTCATGCTGAATCTTCCAAATCTGGTATGTTTTTGTGCTATAGCACATCATGATTTAGATTAGTCGAATTCAGATGCTGGTGGCTGCCAAACTGGACAGCACAGATTTGGATAAATGCACTAAGATGGTTTCCTATACTGTGTATTGACTGCGCAGCTATCTGGAGGATATTAGTTAAATTCTGGAATATCCAAAATTTTTCAGAGAAAAAGAAGGGACAAGCATTTGCTATTAGTAGGGAGCCTGTGCATACAACTGGATTTTATTTTTATTTTTACTTTTTTTGGAGACAGGATCTTACTCTGTCACCTGGGCTTGAGCACAGTGGTGTCATCACAGCTCACGACAGCCTCCAACTCCTACATTCAAGCGATCCTCTTTCCTAAGCCTCCCAAGTAGCTGGGACTAAGGGCATATGCCACCACCCAGCTCATTTTTCTATATGTTTGCAGAGAAGGGGTCTCACTCTTGCACAAGCTGGTCTGAAACTTCTGGCCTCAAGTGATCCTCCCACCTGAGCCAGCGTGGCCCTTCAACCCAATTTTAATTCCTATTTAAACCTATATTGGGTTACTAACCCTCTAACAATAAAAACAAACAGCCTCAAATTGTCATTGCATACTTTTCTTTTTATCCTTTCTTTCCTCCACCTCCCTCCCCACATGCCTTGTATTTAAGGACTTTGCCTCAAAGAACAGGGCCTGAAAAAGAACTAGAAATAAAGTAGAAAGCCCTGAACCCACATCCGGGAAAATGTGATCTGTTGCCCTAGGCAACCATGGTGGCTGACTCTTGTTTTCTTTTTTTACTCCCACCTGCTAGTTCACAAACATAACACACTACCATCAGCAGCAACCCTGCTGGGAGGGGAGCTTTATTCCACAAACACACCTCTGCTTCCAGAGTGGCAGCAGTGCTAAGATTTGGGACTAGGATATGGCTTGAAAGGGCCTCAAGGAGACTGTGATGCAGTCTTCTCTGGTTCGGAATGATTAGCATGTCTGTCCTAGACTCTGTTTACAGATGTCCTTCCCAGGGGACATCTGTTAAAGTATTTATTTATTTATTTATCTGAGACAGAGTCAACCTGGGGAGAGTATTGTAGCATCACAGCTCATAGCAACCTCAAATTCTTGGGCTCAAGTCATCCTCTTGTCTCAGCCTCTCAAGCAGCTGGGACTATAAGCACCTGCCACAATGCCCAGCTAGCTTTTGAGAGACAGGGTCTCGCTCTGGCTCAGGCTGGTCTCTAACCTGTGAGCTCAGGTGATCCACCCACCTTGGCCTCCCAGAGTGCTAGGATTATAGATAGGCATGAGCCACCTCACACGGCCAGTTAAAGTCTTTTTTTTAATTAATTAATTTATTTATTTTTATTAAATCATGGTTGTGTACATAAATGCAATCATAGGGTACGATATGCTGGTTTTATATATAATTTGAAATATTTTCATTGAACTGGTTAACATAGCTGTCATAGCATTTTCTTCATTATTGTGTGCAGACATTTATAGTCTACATTTAATAAGTTTCACCTGTACCCTTCTAAGATGCACCGTAAGTGTGGACCCACCAATTACTCTCCCTATGCCCATCCTCTCCCCTCCCCTCCCCTCTCTTGCCCCTTTCCCCATGTTCTTGTGCTGTAATTGGGTTATAGCTTTCATATGAAAGCTATAAATTAGTTTCATAGTAGGGCTGAGTACATTGGATACTTTTTCTTCCATTCTTGAGATACTTCACTAAGAAGAATATTTTCCAGCTCCACCCATGTAAGCATGAAAGAGGTAAAGTCTCCATCTTTCTTTAAGGCTGCATAATATTCCATGGTGTACATATACCACAATTTATTAATCCATTCATGGGTCGATGGGCACTTGGGCTTTTTCCATGACTTAGGAATTATGAATTGGGCTACAATAAACATTCTGACACAGTTATCTTTGTAATAATGTGATTTTTGGTTTTCTGGATATATACCTACTAGAGGAATTATAGGATCCAATGGCAGTTCTATTTTTAGATTTCTAAGTATTCTCCAGATATCTTTCCAAAAGGACTGTATTAGTTTGCATTCCTGCCAGCAATGTAGTAGTGTTCCCTCTTCTCCACATCTGTGCCAACATCTCTGGTTTTGGGATTTTGTGATGTGGGCTAATCTTATTGGAGTTAGATGATATCTTAAAGTAGTTTTGATTTGTATTTCTCCAATGATTAAGGATGATGAGCATTTTTTCATGTGCCTGTAGGCCATAAATTTGTCTTCTTCAGAGAAGTTTCTCTTTAGGTCCCTTGCCCTCCCTGAGATGGGATCACTTGTTCTTTTCTTGCTAATATGTTTGAGTTCCCTGTGGATTCTGGATATTAAACCTTAAGTTGTGTGGGCATATATTTGATGGTCTAGTATTAGTATTCAGTACATTGGATACTTGATTTTCCATTCTTGTGATATTTTAATAAGCAGAATGTTCTCCAACTCTGTCCAGGTTAGTAATGCTTCTTCCGAACCCACACCAAAATGCCCGTAGTAATGCACTCCACTCTTCAAAACTCAATTAACCTGAACACACCAAATACCGAATGATTGAAAGGATAGTGGACTAGATCAGATATCAAACTGGCCCCCAACTCTTCCATAGATCTTACATTGATACATGGGATTCTTGTGAAGGACTTGGGTACAACACCACTACTTATCACATTGAATACTCTCTCACTTCAGGGGTACTAAGGTGACTCTGCTTAAAGGAGTTGTTTGGTAAATCACTCAGTAAAATGAAGAGTAAGTTTGTAATGTAAATGATCTGCTGCTCTGTGTCTCTTTGCTGTTGTTAAAGGTTTGGTTTGGTTTGATTTTCTGCAAGTGGGTAAACACAGCTATCTCTGTAGCAGCTAAAGCACAGTATCAGTAGTTTATGCTCAGAAAGGTCACACTCAGGGAAAAGTTAGGAAAATGATAAACACTTGCCATTTAAATAATTTCTCCTTCGAAGAGCTCCAAGTACTTTATTAAATCCTTTATCTCTCATAGTCCTATGGAGAATGTGGCAATCGCTATGCGTAAAACACTGAGTTGGGTGCGTTCCTATGGCGGGAAGGTGGATTTTCAGAAAGAGCAATACACCCCTTTCTGAGTAAATGAAGCAGAAAGTCCAGTTGCAGCTGCCAGTTTCCACCATGACCTTCTCCCCTTTCCTTGTCCCTTTCTTTCTCCCCATCTTCAAGTCCCTGGACTGATTGGCAGCTGAATTCTGTTTTCAGTTAAATCTAATCTTCCCCCTTCCCCCACTCTAATCAACTTTCAGTAATGACCGATTGCAGCTCTGTTCAGGTGTTCCCAGGCATTTGGGTGAATTTGGTGCATTTAGAACAGTGGTTCTCAACCTTCCTAATGCTGCAATGTATTTTCATTGTTACCAAGGGGTTGCCACCCACAGGTTGAGAACCGCTGATTTAGAAGAAAGGATTTTAAATATTACTATATATCCTACCAATAATAATTAGAGATGAAAATACAATTCCATAACCTATAATTCTTAGAACACTTTTTCCTCAAGTAAAATCTATTTTCTGATTTCATTACCTGTGCCTAAAGTAATTTTTAAAACACATCACTGATGATAATTATGCTAGCTATTGGATTCATTAATATCAATGGGAGAAATTCTTGTGTGAGAACTTGAATAAGAACATTTGCTAATGTGACTGTATGAGTTGATAACGTCCCTTGGTTTCTTTCCAAGTTGCAGGCATTTCTCATATAGTATAGCACAAAATACAGTGTTTAAGAATGAGGATTAGAGAGTCAGACCTGAGTTCTAATTCTAGTTGCATGTATGAATGTAGAATCTTGAACAAATTCATTGACTTCTTGGATCTGCAAAATGGAATTACAACACCCATCTTGAAAGATTACCCCATGAAATGAAGATAACACAGGCTAAATACTTAGTGCAGAATCCGGTGCACAGTAAGTGCTCAGGAAATAGTTGTGGATGATGCAGATGAAAAATTGTCCTGTAGATAATTCTAAAAATATCCTAATAACATGTGTGTGGAAATCTTCTTTTCCAGAATAATCTCAAACCGATTTCAGATACAGCAAACAAGGGTGACTGAGTGCTGATTAGAACTTTTGTGCACATCTGACATACACTTGGTAACAGATCAGATTGAAGAGAGGGAACAGATCAGATTGTGGGGACTCCTGGATACAATACTTAAATAAACAGACATTTTTAAGGAGGATGCAGGAGAATAGCTACTAAGTAGCATTCAGCAGTTTTAAATTCCACATGTAGAGACTATGGAAATTAAAAATATTTTTAGAAGATAAATCTTTCAGACGTACGAAACTTAAATGTATTGGGCATATGCTAAATTCAGGAGAGGCTTTCCGTGTCTGGACAAGTTCTGTCATTTTTAGTATTTCTATGGTTTTCTTTCCTTTTTTTTTGGTTGTTGCTGTTGCAGTTTGTCCGAGGCCAGGTTCAAACCTGAGGCCAAGTTCAAACCCTCTACCCTGGGAATATGGGGCCAGAGCACTACTAACTGAGCCACAGGAGCTGCCCCCTTTCTATGATTTTCTAAAATGAGGTTCAAACCAATGTTGAGGTGGAGAGGTATTTAGACTATTCAAACAAATTAGTGTGAAGTCTGAATTGGTTAATTTTGAAAACTGAAATCTATTTTCAAGAACAAATGGGATTGTGACCCAGTTTGGTAGCATTGGTGAAAACATGGGTTTAAAAAGGCCATCTTTACCTTCATTGAATCCCAAACAATAAAAAAGAGAGAGAGAGAAATTTTTCTCGCAAGACAAGAAATCTTGAACAGAGCAACTATTAAAAAAAAAAAAAAAGTCGCTCTGCTCAAGACAATCATAGCAACACCAGTGAGGAGAAAAGGCCCCTAACCCCTCACCTCTCAGAGGGCCTTTATGATGAACAGCAAGAAATATCTGTAGTCATAACGTATGTTAATTTTGTTAAGTGTTAAAAAAAAAATCCTTATTTCTCTTCAAGAAGTTTAAACCTCTTCCTGAAGCTTATTTTTTTTCCATGGAGAAATGTGCAATCTGTTAAGAGCCATGACACTTGAAGGGGCAGATTCATCACATCGCACTATGTGACACATTAGTAATTTGCAGCGTCCCAGGACAGGGAGTGACCTGTTCTTCAGGTGTCCTAAAAAGTAGGCAGAGCAAGCCTGACCAAAAAAGTGAGAGCAATATTTTGTTTAAAAAAAAAAATAACATGACCAAATGTACTGAGGAATGGGAAGATCACAGGCAATGGCAAATTCCTGGTGTTTTCTTCATATTATGTATTTATTTAGAGATAAAGTGACAGGTAGATTTTCACCTTTATCGAAATGATAACATGAATGGAGTCTAACAAAGCTGCTTTCTATCTGGAGTTCAAACAGCAACACTGATGCTGAACACACGCCTCTCCTGGCGCACGGGGCTTTCCAGGTGTCAGTCTGAGGATGAATGAGTTAATACCGGGACAAGGCTTAGAACAGTGAGCGTGATGACAGATGATGGTGAGGTCCTGAGGCTCTTTACCATGACTATGCATTTCTCAGGGAGCATTCAGAGGTTCGCAGATTATTCCAGGCTCAGCCACACCACGGTGGCGTCATAGCCAATGTTTTCCATTTTGTAAAATTTTTAACTGTTACGTGTACACAACAGTTTTATGGGCTACAGGTGATGTTTTGATACCGGCATACAATGTACAATGACCCAATCAGGGTGATTGGGGTATATATCGCCTTAAGCATTGATCCTTTCTTTGTGTTAGGAGCGTTCCAATTGTACTCTTTTAGTTATTTTGAGGTATATTATAAGTTATTGTTGGCTACAGTCACTTTGTTGTGCTTCCACATATTATTCATTCTATCCATCTAACTATATTTTTGCACCTACTAACCACGTCTACTTTATCCTCCCCTCTCCCGGCTACCCTTTTCAGCATCTGGTAACCTTTGTCTCTGTCTCCTTGAGATCTCTCTCTGTCTCCTTGAGATCAGTTATTTTAGTATTTAGCCCCCGCACATGAGTGAGAACATCTGAGATTTGTCTTTTCGTGCTTGGCTTATTTCACTTAATGTTCTTCCATTCCAACTATGTTGTCGTAAATTATAGGATTTCATTCTGTTTTATGGCTGAGTGATACTCCGTTATGTATATATACCACATTTTCTTTATCTGCTCATCCATCAATGAATAACTAGGTTGATTCCAAACCTTGGCCATTGTGAACAGTGCTACAGCAATCATGGTAGTAAAAGTATCTTAGTTATATACTGATTTCCTTTCCTTTGGCTATATACCTAGCAATTGGGATTGCTGGGTCTATGGTAGTTCTATCTTTAGTTTTCTGAGGACCCTCAACACAGTTCTCTGTAGTGATTGCACTAACTTACATTCCCACCGACAGTGTGTCAGCGTGCCCCTCTCTCCACATCTTCACCAGTGTTTGTCATGGCCTTTTTGATAAAAACCCATTTTAACTGGGATGAGATGACATCTCATTGTAATTTTTATTTGTATTTATCTGGTGACTAATGATGTTGAGCATTTTTTCATATATCTATTGGCCATTTATATGTCTTCTTTTGAGAAATGCCTATTCAGATCAGTTGCCCATTTTTAATCAGATTACATAATTTTTTATTGAGTTGTTGGTGTGCCTTATATATTCTAGTTATTAATCCCTTGTCAGACGGGCAGTTAGCAAACATTTTCTCTCCCATTCTGTGAGTTCTGTCTTCACTTTGTTCATGTTTTCTTTGCCATGAAGAAGCTCTTTAGCTTGATGTGACCCTATTTGTCCAATTTTTTCTTGGTTGTTGTGTTTTGGGGTATTGCTCAAGAAATCATTGCCTAGACCAATGATCAGAGTATTTCTCCAATGTTTTCTTTCTGGAGGTTTACAGTTTCGGGTTCTGGATTTAAGTCTTTAATTCATTTTGATTTAACTTTTGTATTCGGTGAGAGTTGAGTGTCTAGTTTCATTCTTCTGCTTGTGGATATCCAGTTTTCCCAGCACCATTTATTGAAGAGACTGTCCTTCCTCTAATGTAGGTTTTTTATACCTTTGTTGCAAGTGAGCTCACTATACAAAACCAAGTTACTTCTGAGACCTCTATTCTGTTTTGTTGATCTATGTGCCTATTTTTATGCAGTAACATGTTGTTTTGGTTACTACAGGTCTGCAGTATGATTTGAAGTCAAGTGATATGATTCCTCAAGTTTTGTTCTTCTTTGCTCAGGATGACTTTGGCTACATTGGTTTTTTGTCCTTTTATATGAGTTGTTGGATTTTTTTTCTTTTTCTGTTAAGAATGACATTGGTATTTTTAATGGGTAATATTTTACGTATTCATCCTAATGAAATTTTATCACCATTGTAATTGGTAAAAATTAAAGCCCAGCCATAGACTCTTAACAGTATAATGACACAAAGGCCTGGGAGGTTCCCTTCCTTTGCCCCGTCCCAGCAGTAAATAAATCCATTTTACTCACAAAGCTTCAACTTGGTGCATAACTTTGGACCATATGAATGGGTTGATTTAACAGCACAAACCAATTGTTCTGAGACACTTGTACTGATTTGCTCCTTGATTCCCTAATTGTATCCTTTCTATAGTATATACATATCCTAAAAGGTGATTATCTTAGGCAAAAAAATATTTTTTATGTTTAAGTATAATAAATGCTAAAAGTTTTAGTGAAACAGCTCTGTGGCCTTAGGTACACCCAGGGGCTGTGTGGTGGTTATAAACCTGTCATCTTCTCCACTCTCTCTCTGTTGCGTTTACCATGTTATATGGGTGTTTGGTCCCTTGGCTTCTTCCCACATATAAAATGATGACATTAACAGCACTGCCCCATATAGTTATGAAAATGAAATAAGATATATAAAGAACTTCTTAGAGCAATACCAGGTGCCTACATAACAAATATTAATGTTATTATATAGTTATTGTTTGGGGGCTCCTCAAGTCCTCCCTTATGTCTGACAAGTTACTAGAATTCACAGAACACAGAAGAGTTGTTATACTCACAGCCATAGTTTATTACCGAAAAAGATACAGATGACAACCGGCAAAGGGAAAGGCATAGAAGGTGAAGTCCAGCAAGACCAGCTGCGAGCTTCCCGCTGTCCTTCCAGCACTGCCACATGGACAGATTTCAAGTCTCTCAGTGATGACATGGGACAGCTTGCCTATGTCTGGGTGCCCAGGGTTTTTATTGTGGGGTCAGTTGAATTGGCAGGCAAGGCTTTTGTGACTAACCTTAGCTACTCAGTCTTCAGCCTCCCCTCTCCATCCCCCCAACTAGCCCAGATAGGTCAAATTGATACAGTGTGACCTAAAGCTCAGGAATGCATACACTGGAATGTACCATAAATCACACTGTTGACATAAATACTTGGAATGACCCAAAGTTTCAGGTATACAGCATCATTTTTTTCTTTATATATTATTTTTTTTATTAAATCATAACTGTGTACATTAATACAATCATGGGTTACAATGTACTGTTTTTATATACAATTTGAAATATTTTCATTAAACTGGTTAACATAGCCTTCATGGCATTTTCTTAGCTATTGTGTTAAGACACTTATATTCTACATTTAGTAAATTTCACATGTACCCTTGTAAGATGCACCATAGGTGTGGTCCCACCAATTAACCTCTCTCCACCCATCCTCACCCCCTCCCCTCCCCTCCTTTTCCCCTTTCTCCATGTTCTTGGACTATAGATTTCATATGAAAGTTATAAATTAGTTTCATAGTAGGGCTGAGTACATTGGATATTTTTTCTTCCATTCTTAAGATACTCTGTTAAGTAGAATGTGTTCCAGCTCCATCCAAGTAAACATGAAAGAGGTAAAGTCTCCATCTTTCTTTAAGGCTGCGTAATATTCCATGGTATACATAAGACACAATTCATTAATCCATTCATAGGTCGATGGGTACTTGGGCTTCTTCCATGACTTAGCAATTATGAATTGGGCTGAAATAAACACTCTGGTACAAATATCTTTGTTATAATGTGATTTTTGGTTTTCTGGATATATACCTAGTAGAGGAATTATAGGGTTGAATGGCAGGTCTACTTTTGGATCTCTAAGGATTCTCCAAACATCTTTCCAAAAGGAACGTATTAGTTTGCATTCCCACCAGCAGTGTAGAAGTGTTCCCTTTTCTCCACATCCATGCCAACATCTATTTCATTATGTGAGCTAATCTTACTGGAGTTAGGTGATATCTCAAAGTAGTTTTGATTTGCATTTCTCTGATGATTAAGGATGATGAGCATTTTTCATGTGTCTGTAGGCCGTGCGCCTGTCTTCCTTAGAGAAGTTTCTCTTCAAGTTCTTTGCCCACCCTGAGATGGGATCACTTGTTCTTTCCTTGCTGATAAGTTTGAGTTCTCTGTGGATTCTGGTTATTAAACCTTTGTCAGAGGCATATTATGCAGATTATGCCTCTGACAAAGGTTTGATCATCTTCTTAATGTTTTGAATGATTTTAGTATGTGGACATATATTAAATATCTTCTGATGTATAGCTCCTATAACCTTTTCTCTATAAGATGGAAAATAATTTCAGTTTTACCCATCTTATAAACTTAGGGGGAAAGTGTAATTACTCTAACATGAAATGACACATCAAAAATAAAGATCATGACTACTATTGCAATACTGGTGATAAGAAGGCTCCAAGTGTTTTAACTGTAATTCCATGACAAATGTGTTAAGCATATTATTAGTTTTAGCCTTTAACAATTCTGGGAAGTAGGTGATACTTCTGTCATACAGGTGAGAGAATAAAGGTCCTGAGGGTTTCAAGAACTCCTCCAAGCCTCCCAGCCAGTAATGGATGGATCCTAGTTTTACCATATGATTCCGAAGGTCATGGTCTTAATAGTATGCATGACTTGAGAAACAAAGTGTTTAAAAAGTATGCTGAAATGTGAAAAACTCAGCAAAATTTATTTGACTTGATACATCTCAAGATCCACTGGATATTTAGACAGTGAGGCCACGTGTGAGTAGAATATGTGTCTCTTCTATCAACAGAAGAAATTACCACAAAGAAGATTCCAAGACTCCAAAATGCCTCTCTCCATAGCAGTGTGGTGTAGAAAACACAAGTGTGAAAAACAGATACAAATGGGGAGAATTATGTAGTCATTTGGGGTGTCTTCATTATAATGTAATATATATTTATTATGTGTTTAACTATATTATAAAAAATAGTTTATTATTTTATCATACATTGTGTTATTATATAACTATATTATATATATTAAGCTATATATTATATAATATAGTTTAATAATTTATTATAATGTATAGTAACTATATTATAGTAATAAACTATTGTTATTTTTTATGTCTATATTTAAAAGCGGAATATAAAAGCTGACTGTTCCTGAAGATTCCAAGATTGTTGTCACCATGACATGATGACGTGTCACCATGTTTATAATGGCGTTTGTCCCTCCCTCTTGTTAGATCTCAGTCTGTGGTGGAAGCAGGGACCCTGAAACATGATGAGAAGGGAGAGAATGACAACACTCAGCCACTGCTGGCTCTGGACTGACCCCGGAGCGTCCCACTGCCCCGCGCATCGGCTTTCAGTGGATCAGCCACCCAGGGAGCACATGCGCACCTGACCCCCAGACACGCGTGTTCCACTTGACCTGAGGTCCTCCACACCCGACCCCCAGCAATGACTGTCACCAGCCAGCCATCTGAGTTGCCAGAGCTGGACAAAGACTTGAGAGATACTTTCTTTTTCAGTGAGAGGACAGGAGGATGATGCAAGACATTTATATAAAAAAAGATTCTCCTTCCTCCATATTTATGGTATTAAAAGAATAAAAAAAAATGAAAAAAGTCATTTGGATGCACACACTGCATTATGACAAGGATGTTTTCTGAGATTTCACACAGGGACCCTCTCCAGTTTTTAAACTTAAAACTAAATGCATTTCCAAGTAAATACATCAGAGTTATAGTGCGCAGACACAATTGTCAAGTGTAATGTAATACAAAGCCCTGAGACAGTAGTATCTCCCGTAATTTCCATCCTTATTGAATTATTTTCTTTGACCTCATCACCAGCATCAAACTGCTCAGACAAAGAGCATGTTCTCATAGGTCTGGCTATCTGCAGAGTTTGCTTATTTTGTTATCCTGCACAAAAGGATTTTGACATCACATATTTTGTCCACTATCATGACTTGAAAAGAAGAAACATACTCCTGGAAATATGATTATTCCGTCTAAGCAACATGAGTTCCCACAGGCAGCCCGAGAACCCATTAGTATAGTGTGTCTGCAAAGAGGAGACATGTCATTGAAAACACATGTCAGTGATTAATGAATCCATTCAAGTTGCCTCACTTGGATCACTACTGCAAAGAAAAGTGCCACCAAGTCACTTCACGCTCCCCCTAACCCTTGAAACCATTAGAGATACAAAGAGAAACAGCATGGCTGTAGGTGAGACAGTAAATATTCAGCCATGGGAAAAGGCCCATAAGGGTGACCAGATACGCAAGTACTGAAATAAGAGAAAAGTAGAAAGGAAGAATGAAATGCCAAAGATCATTTTATTTCTTTATCTATTCTCCTTAGAAATGAAGTCCCCAACTACCCATTCAAAGAAAATCAGATACACAATAAGCAGACACTATAGGACATGATATCCTTACTTGTGACATGTTTCCTAAGACCAGTGCATATTTTTAGATGCCTCTTATTTGTCTAGTCATGTGCATGACACGGGCATTTATTAGGATGACCAGTTGGTGCTCAACATCAAATAAAACATATTTCAGGTGATTACCCCATGATTGCATTAGTGTACACAGCTATGATTTAATAAAAAAAAAATTTCAGGTGATAATGGGCAGTAAAATCTGATTTTACATTTTAAGTATTTGGTTGGGTTAGCTTGTTAGCTAAATAATTTAAAGGAAAGAGGTGATTCAACTGGCCATGATCATCCCTCCATAGATATTATGACTAATCTTTACTATTTATTATATCTCTTTCTCAATGGATCTAATGTTTTAATTTTTTTCCATTGGTAGAGAATAACAAAGGTAATTTTTATATTCTTGGAAAAATAAAACTGAAATAGAATTAAAAGTATTTTTCACACAAATGCATCACAGTGTAAGTAAAACCAATTCATTTTGTGTTGACATTCCCAATCCCAAAATAATAACACAAAAATAATTCTACCAAGCAGTGACTGAAACACTATTCTTGTACCAAGACATAGGTAAGAGAAATAAGGACTTAAAGTGAATTGGAAAGTCTATTTTATTGCTTGAATTTATAAAATAGTTGTGGGATCCTAGTATTTACAGTTTTATTGGAGTCAATTGCCAGCACTTTGTAGCAGGAATAACACTTCTATATTTTCAATCGGCAATATTTAGAACCCCACTTTAGTGACCTGATTTTAAACATCTTATTGTATTTACTGAGTTAAGAGTTAGTTTTTACTCTGTTTCATAATTTCATTACATGAATGTAAGATGATGGTTTTACAATAACGTATAGTTTGAATTTCTTTATGTATATGCAATATACATATAAGAACCAAATTCAGTAAGTGACATGAACATTCCTATATGAACACTGAAATGTATTGCCCCATGTCAGCCACTTCCTCTGTTCAATAAATACTGAAGGATACAATAGCCTTTTACTTTTCAAGCGTTTGCTTTCTCTTCTGGACTTTGGTAATGAACTTTGATATTCTTCCTCCCATCCCTCTTCATCTGATTCAATGGAATTTTTGACTACCAGCAAAACAGTAGGAACAGGACAAATATTTTCCAAATTCATCTACTGAAAGCTAATGTCCGCTAGGTCAAGCAAAATGGACCACTATCAACTTTGAAGAACTGTTCTTTAAATGAGACAAAGAAAACCTCCTCCTTTGTTCTTAAATCAAAAAGAAAGCACACATCTTTTCTGTCTGTGAATGAAATAATGAAATGTGGTGACCTATGTGCCATTCATGCAGCTCTTTTGTTCACACGGGCTTAGAATTCGGTGCATGAATATCATTACATTCTCAGAGCTAACATTTGTAGTTAGCCTTGGTTAAAAACCTACAATATCAAATGCATTAATAATTTACTAAATTAAGGACTTGATCATCTTTGGGATGAGTAGGCAAGACCATTTTTCAGCGGTTATTCCTAAGTCACAGGTAATAGTAACACTAAATATAGGTAATAATTGCTATTTCAAAGTCATGTTTAAATAGCAGAAGATTCTCAAGCCAGAGAGATAAAATAGTCTTCCAACTCATTTAAAGAGGAAAGCAATCTCAACATCCCTACAAAGATCCTAGCACATGGGGTGACATTTCCTTCTGCTGTCCGTAATATTTCCGTAACATTGTGCAGAGAATCATCTCAAGAATCAAAGGGTTGTCTTATTGTCATGGTTCCACCACAGGAAGGGATACTTTAGATTCCCAGGCCGTCTCACAGATGGCCAAGTGGTCAGCAGCCAGACATCCCAGCAGCCCCTGTCCACTTAATCCTGAGAGAAAATTTTTATTTCCATAAATTTGACTTTCTCCCTCCAAGCCCTAATACTTCATATTAAAAACATCATATGGTACTTTTAAAACTTAATATAAAATGATTCCATGATTTTTTTTAACTATAAAAAGCCTCTTTTAAAGAGAAATAAGATTTTGACAATATTCCCACCATGAGCATTAATGAGAGGAGAAATTAAGGGTCTTGATCTCAATGAAGATAAGGAAGCCCGCAGACTCCAGGGTAGGAATCAGCATACTCATAGCCCTGGGCCTAATGATGTCTTCCTTTTTTGTATTAGGAAAATAAAATTGCTTTTTTCACGGGTGTTTTTGACTAAAAAGAATTAAAAGAGAGAGAATCTTGAGTTCACCAGGAAAATTACTACTAAACAGAGAGAAGTAAAGCATTTACACAGCTTTTCATTAAGAGCAATTTAAAAAGTTGTGTTACATGACACCAAACCAGTCTAGCTATCCTAGAAAAATATAGAGGCATAGAAAAATCACAAACTGAAGCAATCCATTCACAGTTTCTACATACATTCTCCTTGTACACTGATTTAAACCTACTTTACATCAAAAGACTATCTTTGCCTGGCAAGGTAGGAGCTGTCCCAATGTTCACCTTTAACCCAGGGTAGGGCCAGTGCTGTCCTGGGGTAAAACACAGCAGGTGGTTTCTAAGTGAATTGCAGCAATGCAAATATTCCCTTTAGTGTCTTCCAACTCTAGGAGGAGGCTTAGAATTTTTCCACGCTGCCAGTTGAGGGAATCCAGAGCCTTGGTGTTGGAATTTCTTTCGTCCCACCCAAACAGATGGAACCCCAAAGGCAGCCTCCCTCCAGAGTGTTCCTCGGTGGCATGAACTTCCCGCTAAATTGCAGGAAGACTACGTCTCTGCTGGGCTGTCAGCTCCGGGTGCCACACGTCCACGATGAATATGAGCCGGAAACTCGAGGCGTCCTGCCACACCTCGTGCTCAAAGGAGTCATCGAAGATGAGCACCTTGCCTTCCTCCCAGGACCTGCAGCAGAAAGACAGGGATCCCTGAGTCCAGCTCTGGGTGATTCAGGCACCTGGGGATGGATTGCTGTCCAGGCACAGGAAATACATTTCACGATCACCTTTGCACTATTAGCCAGATAACCAGAACACCAAGCCTGAATTTACGTTTCCCTTGATGATTAAGAAAGAATTGCAGAAGTCTTATTATGAATATTGACTTGCTCTGAAGATGCAGAAAGGGCAGGGCTGGTGATAAGGACGTGCTCATCTTCTGCAGGCCCCGCCACCACTCTGGGTCCAACCTTACGAGAGGCTTGCTAAGTCAGATGCACACCCTTGGGGCTCACACACAGGACGACTGGTGCGCATGACCCCACAGCTGCCCTCCCTAGCCCTGCGGACTGTGCCTGGGTCTCAGGCATCCCTCAGAATCTGTGGCACAGGTCTGCACAGCTCCAAATACTGTCTCTTCAGCTCATTCCATTGGTCCTAGCCTCATACAATAACTAAGAAAATGCCATGAAGGCTATGTTAAACAATTTAATGAAAACATTTCAGATTGTATATGAAACCAGCACATTGTACCCCTTGATTGCACTAATGTACAAAGCTATGATTTAATAAAAATGAATAAATAACAATAAAAATATCATGGGGGGGGGAAAAAGAATAAAGGAGTCTCGGGGAGCACCTGTGGCTCAAAGGAGTAGGGCACTGGCCCCACATGCCAGAGGTACCGGGTTCAAACCCAGCCCTGGCCAAAAACAGCAAAAAAAAAAAAAAAAAAAAAAATAATAATAATAATAATAATAAAGGATTATTTACTTAAACACATGACCAGAAAACAGATAACTAAATAAGGTATTTCCTAGCTAGTATTCTGGCTAAGAAAAATGGACAGATTGGGAAGAAATTTTGTTTATATTTTTAGCTACATCTGCTATGCAAGTGGGTTATCCATGGAACATTTTAAATCAATGCTGCAAAACACCCTTTAAAGCCTCCAGCACCATCTCATAAGAGATCAGTATAGAGCAGTGTTTTTCAACCTTTTTTATTTCAAGGCACACTTGAACCTATAGCTAAACTTCCATGGCACACTTAAATTATGTTGATAAAAAAACAAAAAGTAAAAAAAAAGGAACATACTGTGCCCTGAACTTCTATTGAAAATAATGTAATGATCTTTAAAACTTTTTGCAGCACACGTAAGATCCTCTCACGCCACACCAGTGGGCCACAGCACACTAGCTGAAAATCACTGGTATGTACAGAGACTAAGATCTAAATATAGTATTGGGTTAAATAAAACAATCAAGAGAGAAATATGCAGGGGGAAGTTACATGCTGTTTTTCAGATCCAAAGGATGATTATGAGCTATGCCAATGATTTCTTCTTTTAAAAGATATCCATTGTCATTACATTTAAATGTTACATCTTTAAAATAAAATTGTTTACTAGGAAATTTTCTTTGGACATAAAAATTCTACTTAACCATTTAAAATTTTATATCCCGGATTAGCAAATAATTACAATTTATAGGATTATAGGAAGGGAAGTCCTACCTTGATTTCAAGTTTATATTATCATAAAGATGTTTTCCTTGGGAAAACTATTCGTGTCTTTTTCTGTTTAGTACTGGATGAGTAATCAGTGCGTATATGTTGAGTAATATTACATATGGCCCGGACTCTCACCTTCAGCACTACCGACATCTAGGCCGGATCATTCTCTGTTGTGAGACTGTTCTGCACTGTAAAGTGTTTTTCTGCACCCCGGCCTCCACCCACCAGACAGCAGTAGCACCCTGCACATCAGCTGTGACAACAGACGTGTTTTTAGTCATCGCCAAATGTGGGGGGGAGGGGAGGAGTGTGTATGCAAAATCATCCTAGTGGAAAATCCTGACATATTCAATAAATCTGATGATAACACTTCTACATTATTTCAACTAACTGATTAGGTCATGACTATCTGCAAGTTCAAAGTCCACCACACCTGGTGCTGTCTCCCACACGTAGCCTGATGTCTCGAATTCAACAAACATGTACTGCGAGGCTCTCTGATACAATCCCTCTTCAGGTTTAAAGAGTTCCAACCAAGGAGAGCAAAGCACATAAATATATGGACTCATTAGCAGCTGACAAAATATGCATTCATTACTATGCCAAAACCAACTTGAAAAGAGAGGCAAAGCCAAGAAAAAAAATAAATCCCTGACAAGAAAAAAGAGTGACACAAACAACAGCCTATACATTTAAGCTGTTATTTTCTAGGTCTTAGTGCTGTCAATGGGATTAAGAAATGTCAGTCAACAGGGGCCACAGACAAGCCTACAATATGTGCGGAAACCGGAGGAGGGGAAGATGCTTTCAGAAGGAAAAACAGGATAGGCAGGGCACAGCAGCACTGCTCACAGCAGCCACAAGGGGGCAGCAACCCAAGCGAAAATCAACGGATGAACAAAATGTGGTACGCATACAAAATGGAATATTATTTAGCCATGAAAAGGAAGGAGATTCTGATACATGCTACAACCTTAGGGTACTATGCTAAGCAATAGAAGCCAGACAAACAGACAAGTGCTATATTATTTCAGTCATCTGAGGTCCATAGAGTGATCAAATTCATAGAGACAGAAAGTAGGCTGGTTGCCAGGGGCTGTGGGGAGACGGGAATGGAGAGTTATTGTTTAATAGAGTTTTAGTTTTACCAGATGAAAGGGGGTCTGTACAATGTGAGTGTTCTTAATACCACTACACGGAACACTCAAAAATAGATGAGATGGTAAATTGTATGTTCCTATGTATATGTATTTTACCTCAATTAAAAAGGGAAAGGCGGAGGGGGCATGAGGTGGTGGTGACAGAGGAGAAGAGCAGGCTGGAACAGCAGAGAGGTCATGGTCTTTGAAGGGCGGCCTTGGTCTCTGGGGTTTAATACTTACGGGACCTGGAATGAGCTACTTAGCACACTTTGTCTCCTCAGCAGCATGGCTGATGTGAGGATTAGCATATGGTTGGCACATGGTGGATATTCAGTTAATGATAGAGATTATAAGACAGAGAAGGAAGGAAGATATAGAAAAACAGGGAAAAGATGAAAGACAGGTGCAATGTTAGGAAGTGGTTTGTCATCAAAAATTACGTTAGCATCCTTCTTTATGAAATCCGCCTTCATTGGAGAAAATGGAACACTTCCGAGTTTCAGTTGAGATGCCAAAAATCATTAGAGAACCTGTGAAAAACACTTAGTACAGCAATGACCATCTCAAAGTTGTTGGGGTGGCAGAGAATCTAGAAGTGACTAAAAACACTGGAAGTAATTAAAATAACTAAATAGAAAATTCTAGGCTGTACAAAGTGACACGTTTCACCTGATTGAGGTGTAACAAAGCCAAATATTTAGAAATATTTTATGGGAGAAAAGCCTCAAGCATGCAGTCATTAACTTAAATTCCCTGTGAATTGGGGAAAGTTATTAGCATTGGAACACACTGGTCACTCAGGGAACATGAGTGTATGTAAGAGAACTTAAGAACCACAGGTTTGTGGTTGTTTTAAATAAAACATGGATTAGTATAAACCATCAATTAATCAATTTCTTAAAACAGATATCTAGGAGGTATTCCAAAGGATTGTCAAGTGTTAGAATTTGTTACCACTAAACAAAGTCAGCCTTTTCTTGGTTGCCAGAAGATACAAGAATATCTAGTCACAAGGTGAAGCAATATTATATAATCTCTCAATTTCTCAAATTCTTATAATTAACAATAATGATATGATGGTGGCAGCACATAATTAATAACTGTAGTTTTGTCACAGAATTACCATTAATATTAAATTGGCTAAGTAATGATACTTACAGAGCTTTTCACCTAAAAATTTTATAGTTGTTACCTCAGCTATCTTTGCTGAAATTTTCTGAGGTAGGGAAAAGACATGGTTGTCATTTTCATGGAAAGGAATCACATGGAAACAAGTTCCGATGTGCCCAGTGACACTGTGATTCAGTGGCAGAAGCAAAGGCCACTAGGCTTGTGTCATTACCGCCCAACACTCTGGCTCAAGATCATGGTCCCAGGGACATTCGTAGTGTCTTCAGATGCTACGCTCAGGAGTGTACATCTGTGTGTATCTAAGTGGAGTACAGGGAAGGGTCAGAGGGCTCAGGGACAAGGACACTTAACACAGCTCCATTCATTCCCCAGTAGAAATTCCCCAATTTTGACTCCACTGGAAATCCTGGCAAGGCACATGGTGTAAGTGAAATGTAAACCTGCGTTATCACCATGTGCTCTTGGCGCTGTGTCACCAGTAGTACAGGGGTCTGTAACACAGGTTAGGTTGCCTAAGAAGGAAGGAAAGAAAGGGAAGAAGGAGAAAAAAACTCACAGGTCTATTCTCTCCCTGCAATATCTCTAGTCCAGGGTAGGGACATGAGGAGGAAAAAGAGACATGGGTCTGGGGAGCAGCTGTCACCTGCACGCTCATCCCACCTCCCTTCCCACAGACCCTCCCAGCCCTGGGACTGTCAAGTCACAGTCCCCAGCTGCACCATCCTTTACCAGCTCTGGCCCCAAACATCTTTAAGTTCCTATTTCACCCTCCTTCCAACTCCTTAAAGCCCCTACCCTCTAGGTTGTAAGAACCACTTCCAATGCTGAGAGAGTGCTTGTTCTCACTCCCCGGAATGCAAAGGACAGGCGTTCCACTTCTGCAACAATTAGACAAGAGGATGACAAAAGCTCTAACACTGAGTGAGCTTTGCAAATACAGTGAAATCACACGGATGAATTTAGTACTCAAAACCACGCACAGATATACTTTTAGTCTTTCCATTTTACAGATGAGGAAACTGAGGGTTAGAGAGGTCATGCAAATTGTCTAAAGTCACTTAGTACATCTAAAGTACTTAGCAAGAGAGAAAGCCAGGATTTGAACCCAGGGCATGTAACTTCAGTGTTCTTGTTCTTCATCTGCTTTTACAAAGACACATAATGCTAAAGTCTGAAGTAAAAACTCAGAAGGCATTTTCCCATAGACACATCATTATAGTCACTGGTTCTAGAGCCCCAATGGTAAATATTATTAATTAAAAGGCTTCTGCAGGATGACCTGGAACCTCCATTATTGTTTTCTATTGCCATAGAAAAATGGATCCCAACTTCCCAACAATCAGTTCAACAAATCAAGGCTTGGAACACAATCTATTTTTAGTGTGGCAACTGCCATTCCTGGCAAAGGTGTAGAAATGTGTGTGCATGGTTTGTGTATCCGTGTGTAGGAAGAGCTGTGATCACACCCAGGGTCAGACAGGGCAGGGGTCAGGATCTTTACTGATGTGCTTAATTCACCAAGTTGCTCAAATGAAAGACAATGTTATTATTCAATAACCAAAAAACCTTCAGGAAACATTCCATCTGGTTTAAAAATGTTCTTTTTGTTCCCTAGTCCCAGAGGAGTAGGCTTCAGCGGTGACCTGGGGATAAAGTCACATCACCATACAGATCGAAGATGGGTTAATCTTGCAGGACAGAAGATCTACGTACGGTGTCAGGGAAAGTAGAAAAGCAAAAAAAGAAAAAGAAGGGGCAAAAATGAAAATATTTGGCTCTAAATGTTTCAGTAAGTCATCACAGCTTCCACAATGTGATTCAAAAATTTTAAAACTACTTTCCCTTCTTGGACACCTTATGAAAACAAAACAACACAAAATGAATATTGTCTATGAACAACTCATGGTAGAGTAAAAAAATTAAGTCTCTCACTCACTGTTAATATTTTGCACGACTTTCAAACAATATTCCTAAGTACTCCTATTTCATTAAGAGATTAATGAAAATATATGTTATAAAATACTTGAGGTGTGTGGGGAAAGGCCATTATTTCTATAGCAATACAGGGAGGGATTAAATGACTGATTGTCAGTTCATTTCTTCAGCCTGCTGCTAAGCGACACTACGGCCAGTCTGTGCCCTCCCAGGTACATCAGTCTGGCTCCACATTTCAGGCTGGGACCTTGCAGGGAACCATGCTGTGTCTGCAGAGGGTCAAGTTCACTGTTCATACTCTTTGCACAGTACCAGCATCCTGTGGGGGGTCCCATCTGAGACTTGGAGGAATGGTTTTTCTCTCTGGAATCATCCAAAGTTCAAACAACTGTGCCATTTCACAAAGGTAACAATGAGCCCCACTTGCCCGGGGCGTGTTTACCCACAGACTCAAGTTCATTTGGTTCTAGATCAATATTGCTACTGGGCTCATCTTACAAACCACAAAGCCTGGCCTGCCCGGAGTGACACAGCCTTGGAGGTTTCTCAGCGACTTTCTCTGCTTGCTACCAAGTGCTCTGGAGAGGACAGTCAGCATTCAGAGTGATTACTTCGCAAGTGTAGCATGGCCCCCGTTTTATAAACAACAACATCCAAAAAGCCCAAGCAAGGCTCATGGCTGCATCTGGGAGCACAGACCTCCAAGCCAGAACTCCTGGAACCAAAGCCTGGTTGTAATATTGCGGTGGGTGGAATCCTTTCCAAGGGCCTTTGTGGATGTAATTAAGGGTTTTGAGATGAGATCGTGCTGCATTAGGACAAGCCCCAAATCCAGGGATAAGTCCCCTTTTAAAAGAGAAGACACCACAGGGAAAAAGTGACTGAACAGAAGGCAGAGATCAGAGTGAAAGGAACAGCAAACTGCCAGCAACCCCCAGAAGGCAGGATGGGGGACCAGATCTTCCCTCGGAGCCTCCAGCACCAACCAACCCGCCAGCACCCTGATTTCAGACTGCGGCCACCAGAACTGTGAGAGAGTAATTTTCTGTTGTTTTAAGTCCCTCAGTTTGTGGCAATTTGTTACAGCAGTGCAACAAGGCTAATACAAACAGCAACCTACTCACCATCTTGATACTTCAGTCTCTTCAACAGTAAAATAGGGATTTAATAATTCCAATCTTGTAGGATTGTTGTGAGGATGAATGAGCTGATGTGGGTAAAGTGCTTAGACCTGGGCTTGGCATAGCTGCACTGGGACCGTGTACATCATCACTGTCCCCACCATTATCACGGACAGACAAGCCAAGGCACTGAGAAGCATGTGGGCAGTGTCGCTGGGTACTGGGATCAGAAAGAATGCTTTTCAAATTGTGCTTCTCTGTGTTCAGCAAATTGCATGCAAGGGGCACATATGAGTTTTATAACCAAAAGACATTTATTAATTTGAGATGATCATTTATTTATAGTGATGCAGGCTGCATACCTGGTGGCTCTCATCACGAGAGCACCATGCCAGGTCTTGGTGATGGAATATTTAAACAGTTTGCACACGGGCAGAAAGCTCATAGCTCTGAGGAAATAGCAATCTGATTAAGACCTGAGAACTACAATGCAGAACTTGCTATAGGTAACCTACTCTTTGGGAAGTTGAGAGGCTCTGAAAATTGCTTCCTATTGCCTAGCACAAGAAAACCTGATTTCTTGGTTTCTCTTTCCCTGCTAATAGTACTTTTACAATCACAGCATGGAGCTTCCAGATTTCATATTTCACTCTTTCTGACCTCATAGTCTATAAGCTGACTGTCTCCTATTCAGATATCTAGCTATTTTCACTACAAGCATCACACAGCACTTAAATTTCACTGACCCTTACCGCTATTTTAGTAATGAAGTCCTTAGCCCCACTCGACCACCCTGAGGCATGCATGGCTATAGACAAGAACACATGGTGACATAAAGCAAGAACAGTGGGACAGATACACAGCAGACCACTGACGGTGCTCTTGATGAGTAAGGACCCTCATCGTGGGACCTCTGGCTCTTCAGGGCCAAGGGGATGGGAAACAATAACCTGGCCCAGTACCAGGCAGGCAGGTGGCAAGGATGTTCTAATAATCACTGTGAATTTGCAAAATACACTGTCTGCAAATTATGGTTATCAGCGGCTCCTTACTATCACACGAAGTAGGTTGTATTTTAGCTCAGCAGAAACTGAGAGGCTGCCAAGCTAATGTTCTTATTCGAGATCCCCCTCTGAGCAAGCCACAGGGCTGGGGCTTTTAGCCCTTCCTGGCAACAAATGAGGACAGTGAACTTAATTGTTTTAAACTGGGGGGCAGGGGTGTTGGCAGTTGTTTCTTTGTCAGACGTGGTCACAAGCATTTCCTGGAGGTCTGGGGTAGAAATGTACCTACAGATGTGCCCTTGGGGTAGGTCTCCCCAAGTCACCCCTGCATTTTGAAGCTGGGGCTTTGTTCGGTTTGCCACCCAGGCCACAGTGCCGCAGCTGTTCATCAAGCACACTCACCGCACACTACAGAGTAGAGCTCGGGGGCTCAAATGATCATCCTGCCTCGGCCTCCAGAGCAGCTGGGAGGTGTAGGCACCATGCCCAGCCGCACTCTGAGTCCTCTCCAACTTCTTAAGCCCCCAGCCCCATCCTCCTGCCCCCCTTCCTGGCCGCCACACCCACTCTCCCCACCTGGACTTTCTCTTTCCGACTCAGGCCCCCGAAGTCCAGGATCAGCACCACACCTTTCCCTTCCCGGCCTGTGCCTAAGTGGATTTTTATCTAGTGATTTTGCTCCAAGGATTGATACTCAGAATAGACGGCAGAAGGTGAGAAAGGAAGGCAGGAGCTGGGGGAGAGCGAGTGAGCAAGCAGACGCACATTAAGTCTGAAACCCGCCAGCCGCGCGAGCGCTCGGGAAGGGGGCTGGCGCTCTTCTGCCCCGCCCTGCCTCTCTCCCATCTCAGAGCAGCTGGCCTTGGTGGCTCTGTGCCCTCCAGCTGGCTCCCACGTCCTCTCTGAACCCACTGGGCTTCCCACCACGTCCGGGCCCCTTCTCACTTTGACAGAGAGACGCTGCAGACCCAATCTGCGTCCCCAGTGGTTTGAGAAGAGTCATTCCTCGGAGGAAACATTCCACCTGTCCGGCCATCTGTCTCCTCTTCCCGGTCCACCCAACGCTGCCCCTTCCTGCCCTGTCTCCTTGCTTCCCCTTTCTCCTTCACCTTCTAGAAGTTTCCAAGGACTCGACTTTTATTTCTCAATTGTCTCCCAAGCTTCCTCTCAACCTGCTGGTAAGCCTGCCTCTCAGGTCTTTATCTCTGCCCCTGACTTCTCCGCCCAGGGCCGGACCTCCATGGCCAGCTGCATACCTAGCTGCAGATCTCTCGGACTGTGCCCAACAGCAACTCAACAAAATATTCACACGCACTGATTCACTTTCCTTTCCTTGAACTTGCCCTGTGCCTCCCCAGTTCCCAGCAGTTGCTGCAGCATCATCACCCTCCTGATGACCAAGACTGAAATGGCAGGATCCCCTCAGACTCCCGCCCCTCGTCCACACACGCAAGGTCACCTGGCTCGGACTTCGCAGCGCTCCTGCCTCTGCGCCTTCCTATTTCCTTCCAGCACCCCAACTCCAGCTCTTCTTACCTTTTTGGTGGGCTACCGTCAGCCTGTTCATTGTTCCGCCCATTCCCCCACAGCACACACCCCTGGCTTCCACAGTAACTACCAACAAAGGTCTAACCCCATTATTCTGGTGTTCGGACCCTCCTGTGATCCAGCTTCTAACATACTCTTTCACCTTCCCACCTTATTCTTCGTGGACCCTGCTCTGTTGTTGCTGTGATTTTTGGCCTCTGCATCCTGATAGATGGTTGTGTGCTTTTGAAATGTACCTCTCCAATTTTCAATGTCCCCATCCTTTTGGTCTTTAAAAACTGCCATTGTCAAGAGTCCCAAACCTCAACTGCAGGAGAGGTCCTTCCTCACTGCTCCAGCTGGAGTATGGCACCTGGGCCCCTCTGATGACTCGCGTGCCACCCTGCTTTGTGTTTTCCTGGCTAGCCACGCCTGGCAGGGGGAGGCCACGTCTGACTCATGAATTTCCCCAGCACCAGGTGTCCCCAGGGCAGGTGTCTGTAAACACCCAGATGGACAACTCTGCAGACTCCCGAACTCACCCTCCACTCAGAACCCTACTAAGGACCAAGAGAAATGTGTAAGAAGACCACAGTTTGGTTTCTGATCTCTAGGAGCTTATGTACAGTTTACTGTAGAGCCAAAGCTGACTTACCTTAATGAATAAAAAGGATTATCGAGGGGATAGTGTATACACATTCTAGAAGTCAGAAGACTTCTCTGACTCTCATGTCTCTGAACCTAAATTGGTTCTTCGGAAGAGGTCTATCTCAGCTGGGTGACAAGGCAGGAATCACGGGGGGGGGGGGGGGGGG
>CAUYON010088572.1:0-32208 GCA_963573935.1 Arctocebus calabarensis
TGCCCCACCCACAGCCGCCGACAGGATCAGACCGAATGAACAGATGCAACCACTTGCCCAATCTCTGCCGCTTTAGCCTTCCTCAGGGTGTCCAGAAGCCTCACGCTGTCTCCCTGTGTCCCCAAAGGGAAGTTTCTGGGCAGATCCTGCCTGGCAGAAATGCCTGAAGTCCTCTCTCCCCAGTCTCACTGTGCCCAGCCGCAAGGAAGCTGTTACTCGTCCACCATCTTGCTCTGCCCCCCCTAGTTGACTATTTTAAATTGCACAAGAACTTCATGGACACTCTGTATATGTAGAGATAAATCTACAACAAATACAGCAGTCACATCATAGCCTAAAAGTCACTTGTTTTGAGGATTCTTCTTCTTCTTTTTTTTTTTTTTTGAGACAGAGTCTCACTTATTAACCCTTGGTAGAGTGCCATGGCATCACAGCTCACAGCTACCTCCAACTTCTTGGGCTTAGGCGATTCTTTTGCCTCAGCCTCCTGAGTAGCTGGGACTACAAGTGCCCACTGCAATTCTTGGTTATTTTTTTGTTGTTGCGGTTTCGCTGGGGCTGGGTTTGAACCCACCATCCTTGGTATATGGGGCCGGTGCCGTATCCACTGAGCCATAGGCGCCGCCCCTAAGGATTCTTCTGTGATGGCATATTCTACATCCCTTTCTTATAATAGTCAGCTTGCAGAAGCCAAAGAACTATACAGTTCTACAGTCCTGTTCTAATGCAAGTTAAATATTCTCTTTGAAAATCTGAGCATTTATTTTTGTGAACCCTGTTTTCTTTTCGTAGTGCTTCCTTGACAAGATGATATCCTTGAAAGTGATATAAAATGATTTCATGTTGTTAAATGTTTTGTTTTAATATTGGTGTCTTTATTTTTTCTGGTCTTTCTGTTGTCCATAGTGTCACTTAAGACATGTATTGTCCTTCAGTTCTTTCTCATCTTCCACCGTCCCTGTCTTCCACTTTCCTCCTTTTTGGTGAATTAGTGAGTTTCTTTCTGGAAGAGTAATAACCGTGTGTATGTGTGTTTTACATACACTGCATTTTAGCAATGACAGATGGTAATTTGTTACAAGGAAGGTATCATAGGCCTTTTATCACCCTTCCCTGAAGGTACAGTCTTGAATCTTCATAGCTTCTATGAAAGTAGCTAAGTGGTGGTCATGATTCAGGCAGCATCAAGTAAATGCAGCTATAGTCTGAAGTTAATACTTTAGCTAACGTGACTTGTCACATAGTCAGCCAGCCAATTACTATTAGTCTCCTGGCCTCTAATTTTCTTTTGCACCTTGTTTATCCAGCTTAAATATCATCTTCATAGGGAAGCCATTGCCTGATTTAGATAATTTTTCTTCTACGTGCTCATAGAATTTGTTATTTCATTTGTTAAATCACTAAATAAGTATTGTGTGCTGAGAATGACTTTAAGCTCTGTACACTCTAGCACTGTGTGTGCCTCTTTATTAAAATTATTTGAATTCCTATTTGCCCCACATCTGCTGAGTACCTCCTATTTGGTAGGTGCTTTGCTGTGTACATTCCTGTGCATTGCTTGTGGTTGCTTCTTATCTCTGGGGGCCAGGAGTAGTGCTTTACCCACTTTTGATGACCTCATACCTAGAAGAGTGCATGGTACACTATAAGTGCTCTGCATATATTTGTTGAATGAATGATTGGACTCAAAGCAGGCAAGACTGTCTGTGATGGTAGAGAAAGGACAGTGTGCCATTGCACGTGAAAGGGTAAGGTTGTTTCTGCCTGTGGCATATGTGACACAGTTGATTCCATCATAAAGAATCCAGTCAAACTGACTCTCCTCAAGCATAGAGATGTTTTCCCTCAATCAGATTACGTGCCATTTACCATATACTACTTGAGCCAAAATATGCTTCCCTGATGAGCATGACATTTTATTTGCATGCACATAAGCAAGCTCAGAATGTTTAAATTTGAAAGTGCAACCCCACTAAGAATGCATTTGTTTGTATTTGTTTAGATTTATTTATAAGCTTTGTTCGGATGGGTATATGGGGATGATCTGGGGCTTGAAAGCCTAGAAAAGCTGATGAAAGCTGGTTATACCTGCAAGAAGGTGTTTGGGATGAAGAAATGTGACCTTCAATCCCCCTCTAACCAATTTTTGTTTTTGTTCCAGGACATTCTGTAAATAGAAACTTCCAGCATCCTGAGTTCTTTAGTCTTCATTTTGTAAGCCTTGGGTGTTTGAGATGTGTAGGTAGAGTGTGCTTGAGGTGAATTTTCTAGTGGTAGGAAGGGGACCTATGTGGAAAGTTTGCAAGGACTGTCGTTCCCAGGTTACTAATAGTTAAGGAATGTCTGTCACACCCCTGCAGATGAACTTTAGCTATTAGCGATACATCAAGGTAACTTTATGCAGCCTCAAGGGTCTGGGCTCATTTTATTCCTGATGTTCTCAAAACTGTTAAAAAAAAAAAGTGTTGTAGATGGAGTAAGAGGGTGAGTTTTGCTTTGAAGCAGAGTTGCCTTTATCCAGACAGGATATTTGCACCTGATTTTTGCGTTGCAATCATTCCCTTTGTTGGGGGAAATATTAACCATAAAAAGAAAGTTAATTTTTGCTTCTCAGATCCAACCACTTTGCATGGTATTTCTTATGAAAGGTATGGGTATGTGTATATATCTCCCCATCTTCATATAAAGAGATACTTAACACAGGTAATGAAATAGGAAACCGAAAGCAAACACCAGTGGGAAGGAAATGATTAGTTTAACAGTACCAAGCATCATATACATATTGCCTTCATTTTAAGGTAGTCAACAAAGGAATCAACCTTGTTCTCTTTGAGAATATCTGTTTATTTTGCAATTAACCAGGAAGAGGATAATTTTTCTAAAGTTGTTTGATTGAGGTCTCATAATTTAAATGAAAGCTACTGCTTTTAGGATTAAGAGGATTACAAAGAAATTTCTCATAGGTTTTAGTCCTATCAAGTTTGTAATGGCCTGTATTTACATCAAAGATTAACCCACATTCCTGAAGACTTGTGCTATTTCTTTTGTACTGTTTCTTCTTCAGCTTCATTGTCACACAGAAACACCTGAATTCAACCACATTATTGGGGGAGAAAACAGACATATTCACATATACCCATAGACCCTTGAGAATGTTTTTCTTCTTTTATTTCTATTAAAAGTGATTTATAACTAAACCAAGGAAAACTCCATGTTATTGGTGTGGTGAGATTTATTATTATGACCTTAAGTCAAGCAGATTGGAAGGATTAAATGTGTATTTGGTTCTGAGGTTCATTCAACCACTGCAGTCAAGCCAGAATCTTACATTTACTCTCATCTGTAGGAGGTAAGGTAATTTCAGTAGAACTTTCAGTTTATTACCTTGTAGCCTACTTAGATTTCTTGGCCTTGGTATACACTGTATAACTTGAAGCACCATGCTGCCAGTTTTCTGATCTTTCTCTCCTTACAACTAAGATGCATATATTTTGATGTGAAATTACTTTGTTTATCCAGTACTTGTCTCTCAGAAAATGTGAAAAGAGCTGGTCAATCATATTCACCAGTTAGAGTACAATCATAGTCTCTTACTTTTGTATAATACTCTAGTTTGCAAAGCATTTTCACATAATTAAATCATTTGAAGCAGCTTTTTGAAGTTAGCAAGGAGGATAATATTATCTTCATATTATAGAGGGAACAGGTTCAGAGGGGTTAAATGGCTTATCTGAGGTTACTTGATTAGTGAGAGGAATAACCAGAATTAGAGTGCGAGGTCTCTGTCCATGGTTGCCCACTAACCTGCAGAGCCCCTCAACTTTGCTTTAGACCAGAACCCAAGGAATAAGGTGATTTTCTCTTCATTAAATAAATAAAAAAGGCTCTTTTTTTGTGTAGTATAGAAGACAGGCATGCACTTTTGAAACTATCTCAAAAAATTCTTACACTACATAAAGCAACAAAACAGCAGGTATGTATAAATAGGGTCCCTTTTAAAGGACACTCCTTTTGGTAGATAAGTGAGGGGGAATTTCGTGTAAAAGCAAGTTTGAAAAAGTGTATTGCTTGTGCATGTTATGTTTATTTGAATCCTCTGAGAAGCAGACACCAAGGCAGGATTAGACATGGAAGAGATTTGTCGGGAAATTCCTGCGAGGGGAAAGGGGCAGGGAGCTGAACAAGGTGGAGAGCGCCTTAGAAGCACAGGGCATGTCTCATCCCTGGGGGAGAAGGAAGGCAGGTGGGATCTGGGATCAAAGGAAGAGTCTCAGACTGCAGCTCTTTTCTAAGAAAGTTTGCAGCCAGGCTGACAGGGAGGCTTCAGGTCAAAGTCCCCTGGAGAAGAGTCCTGCATGTCACAGAATGGGGTCTGTGTTGGTATTTCAGTCACTGACTGAGAGGAGCCTGTGGAAAGTGTGGCCTTAGCAGGAACATGGTAATGGATTCAGAGCAGAGCAGCTGGGACCCGTCAGTAAATTACATTCCCCATGGCAGGAGGCCTGAGGGGTACATTTTTATGGCTACCAAATATGGATCACTATGGCGTGCACTTGCTATCTCTTCAAGAGTAAAGAGGAAATAAAAACAACAGCAAATATTCTTAGCAAAAGACAAAAACACTGGGAATAAAATTTGTTGCTCTGTTATCACTGCTAATAAGCTGGGTTCTGATATAAGGGAAATGCTGAAAGAATTCTGAGAGACTTAATTCAAAAGTTTTATTTGTAATCCTTTTTTGACAACCAAATATGTGCTCTGCGAGAACAAGAATGAACTTTTTTTTGTAAACTGTTTTTGTATTTCCAACACAAGTGCAGGGCCTGATCCACAGTGTTCAGCACATTATTGCTGAAGAAATGGGTGATTAAAGTTAAAGCATAAAGAAAGGGTCATGCGACTATTTCTGAATATTTTTCTTTTCTATAGTATTTAAACGACTTTCAAGGGTGTTTTCTTATTAAGCTTATTGTCAAGGAATTCTGTAAGTTCCTGGAGTTGGGGAAAACTTGAGACTCTTGAGAAATCATTGAAGCCACCCCTTTTTGGCCTAAGAACCTTGGATCTGAGGACTTGAGTGACAGACTTGGCCTTGCAGAGTCCTTTACTCTATAGGTTGGTCTATAGATGGCCAAGTTCATTTACCCAATGTGGATGCTTGCTTTTTCCTAGCTGTCTTCTTTAGTGAGTCAAAGAAATGCTAGGATGGCATCGGGAGGAAGATGGAAACTGGATTCATAGATGAGACTTTCCCACATTTGTAAAACCAATAGAAATTCAGAATGTAAAGAATTTATTTGTGAGTTTCAGGTTATGTCACCATGCATTCCAGTGCATGCTTCTGTCAGTGAGACTGTTTGATTCCTTTGATTCTTCCTTTCTCTCATATCCAGCCAGTTCTCAAGTACTGCCAATACTTCTGTCATGTAATCTATTAATATTCTTTCTTTCACTTTAGGAAAGACTAGTCTGAATGTTCCTGGTGTTTGAGTCACAGTGGTTTCCATGTCCAGGATAAGGCAAGGAAACCACTGGTCCCAGCAACTACCGCCCGATGGGATTTCTTTGCTACCAGGGAGCTTATGAACATCCCTGACACCACTGTCTGATTAATCTTCTACACTAATTATTTCATTTCCATATTCAAATCAACTGTCTAGAAGTATCGCCAATGGGGAGATCTCCTATGGGCTATGGTCAAGGCATCCATAGAACAAATGCTGTGTTTATTAGCTTGTCTTTCAGTGGCCTTTACAAGCTTTTCTTTGCTAATGTTCCGCTCTATTATGTTTCTAAAATGAGCCTCCTGCTCCAGTGGGGCTAGTTTACCTGTGTTCCCTGCCATGCTCCACATGGACACCTCTCTGCCATTCAGTCACACCTTTCCTGCTCAGTGTGCTTCCCTTATTGGCCCCACAGTATTGTTTTCAAGGCCCAGTGCAAGTCCTTTCACTCCAAGCAGCCTAACCCCAGTGATCCTGGTCCCATTGGTTGTAGTGTGACCTAAGGTACTTACTTTACTGCTCTGGGCTTCTCATTCCTTACTTGCAAAAAATGCCAGTGAATAACACTTCCCTCATAGCATTGTAGAGAGAATTAAATGACATAAGGTATGTAAAGCTCAGAGAAGTGCCTGGCATAGATCAGCACTTGCTAAATATTAGCCACAGTTCTTGAGCCTGACTTGCTCCTGAGCTCCTTGGCAGAGGCCTTATGCAGTGGTGACCACCTGTAGACCCAAAGCCTGATGGGACACCCAATCTGTAAATGTGTGATTTTTCTATTGGCTTGTACCGCATGTACAACTTTTAATATGAATCCCAAATGATTCAAAATTGAGTCTTCAAAAAAGATGAAGTATTATTGGCCTGCCATCTATTTGATAATTAGTAAAGCTTGCAAAAGAAATTTTTTGCCTATGATTTGAGGTAATATTTCTATTCTTCTCAAATGAATTATTTGTTTGAGGCCAAAGACAGTGCTTTTATGAGTGTCAAATACAGCACTTTTTATTTTGGGGTTTAATTTAAATACAGTGAAATTTACCCTTTTTAAGCATGCAATTTTTATAAGCTTGAATAAATGGGTGTCATGTAACCACAACCATCACACCAAAAAGTAGAATACTTCCATCACCGCCTCTCCCCTAGTTTCCTCTGTACCCTATGATAGTTCCTGGAGACCACTGATCTGTTCTCTGTCCCTATACTTTTGCTTTCTCCAGAAAGTCATGTAAATAAGTTCTACAGGAGATAGCCTTTTGAGTTTGACCACTTTCACTCAGCATAATGCATCTGAGATTCACCCATTTACTCCTTGTTCTCGCTGAATGGTATCCAGTGAATGGATGCAGCATGGTGCTTATTTCATCAAAAGATGCTACACAATGATTCTTTTTAAGACTACAGTTGTGGTTAATATGATTCTGGGGGAAGAGGGCTCATAGAATAGCAGATAAAACTTCTGAATTAGGATTAGAGAACCTGGATACTAGACTGGAATTGCTGCCAATTAATTTTGTGACCTCAGGAAGCCACTTATTGATCTTCCTGAATGTCAGTTTCCTTATGAATGAAATCAAGGCTATTTGAGTGGGTGATTTTTAAGACCCTTTTTTATTTTCCTGAAAAGTAAAAAGAGTGAAAATGATCAATTACCTTTTAGAAATACCTTGCTACTCTTTGAGGGGTAGAGAGCTAGTCTAGTTTCCGTAGCTTCAGTGACATGAGACCACCTGTGAGAACAGTTTCTTTAAATTGTTCTAAAATTCTGATGCACATTTTATGGATGTTTGAATTGTAAATCTCTGTAATTATTGTCCAAAGCAATTTCAGATCTGTATTGTTGACTGGGCAGATTAGCCAAGGAAAACCACAACCATCTTGAGACAGTACCTGGGATGTTATGCTAAAACGGTTTTTCATTTTCATTGCAACTGTCATAAGAACCAATGTATGTAACACCAATTGTAGTTTCTCCTGTTCCTCATTGCCTCATATGTTCTTTAAATTATAGTTCCCATATGTTCTGGGTTGATTTACTGCTCCTTCCCATTGGGTTTTTACTAACTTGTGAAGGAGGAGGGAATTAGGAGAAACTGAAACTCCTGATGTGGGAAAAGTCAAAACAGTACTAAAGTCAAGGGTGAAGAAAGGAGTGTCAGACAGAGTTGCATTAATTGCTTTTGTTCTCAGAGTCTTCTCTTTCTCTTTGTTTAGACAGTGGCTACACAGGCGACAGTGTGGAGGGCAGCCTCACCATGAGCAGAGGCCATCTTGTTTGTGGCTCTTTCCACCTTCTAATGGGTCAAGTTGAGTCATTCTGATAGAGATCATATAGCAGGCACAGTTTAAAATACGGTATTTACCATGCATCCCTTTACAGAAAAAGTTGGCCAATTCCTGATCTGCAATATGAGAGGGATGGGTCATTAATTTAACCTACTTTTTTTTTTTTATTGGTGACACCCATTTTTCAAAATAAATATTATGTAAAACTCCAATGTACAAAATAAACAAAAAGTTCTGTGGTGGAAGAAATGTTTGGGATTGAAGAAAGACATCCAATTTAGCTCTTCCTACCTCCTGAGTTATATTGCCAAAGACCCCCAGGGCTCTAATGTGGAAATCCTTTGAAGAGGTCATCTCTAAGGTATTTTACCATTGTGGAACTATCATGTCTTTAGAAAGGTGGTGGGTAATATCATATATATATTTTTTACCATGTACTAAATAAGGATAATTCAGTGATAGATTTACCTTTTGTTTCCAATCTTCCATTCTTAGCAAGTCTTCATTTGTCTTGAAGGCAATTTCAATTGGTAGTGCTGTTCCTAATGTGATGATTCTACAACATGATGTATGCTCTGTGACAAGTCTTAAAGTCTTTGTGTTTCTTGGAAAACTTTTGTATACTGATAAAAGAGGAACTGAAGCTACACTTTTAAAACAGACCCCAAGGGCAGAATACATCAAAGCATAATGTCTCAACTGCTATGTGTAAGTTCCCCTTTCAAAGCATAGACCAATGGGTAAATTGTTTATTTCCATGTACTTGAAGGCAGCTTCTCTGATGATAGAGACAGCAAAGGAATTGGATGTGGTCTAAGAGCCTAATAAAATCCAATTCAGTTAGTGTTTATGGAGTGCCCACAGGGTGTGGGCTATTGTATTAGGATAAAAAGCTCTTCAATGCTCCTTTTCTCATTAGTACAATTCTAAGGCCTGCTTTACCTTTCCAAATAACTTGGAAACTTTAAGTTCATTGGAGAAAGTACCCAGTGAAAAAATTGGTCCTTGTCTCTTGGCTTTTGAAGTATATAAATGGTACAGCGACAGGATGGAGGTACAGGAAAATAATTACTAGCTATGGACTATCCTATTAAGGGTCTTGTGCTATTCTCTTCCATAACATTTTCTCTATTTTTTATAATTTATAGGGTAGTTCTTAAATTATGTACATGTGAAACTATAACATGTCAAAGTCGTCACATAAGTGCTGCAACAGAGATTCTAGGTCAGGATGCTGAAACATAGTAAATTGTAGCGTCCATTAGCTCTGGTTAAAATACTTAAACACTTGCTATGTGCTTATGTGAATGCCCATATGAATAAATATATCCCAGGCCACATAAAGGTTGGAACTGTCATTCCAAATGCATAGAACATTTCTTTACATAGTGAGTGACCTATAAGACTTGGGAAGTGATCTAGGTCTTTAGTCTAAATAACGAATAGAGAGTTGTCTTAGCATGAGATATAGAAAAGGAATATATCCTTCCCTTAAGACCAGGGTAGGAAAACATTTTCTGTAAAGGGTCAGACAGTAAGTATTTCAGGCTTTTCAGGGCACAAAATCTCTGTTGCAACTACTCAACTCTGCCACTGTGGTACCAAACCAGCCTTAGCCAAATGTAAACAAACTAACACAACTATGTTCCAATAACAGTTTATTTACGGACAGGATTTCAGTAATTTTAAGATGTTATCAAATTCTTTAGATTTTTTAAAAAAGCATATTTAAATACGTAAAAACCATTAGTTCATGCAAACCTGGGGTGGGTTAGATTTTGCTGGTTTTGTTGGATTTGAGCCATTGTTTGCCAACTCCTGTTTGGGGCCAGTGGTTCCCAAAAATCAACTGAGAGGCTTGCCAAAAATGGTTTCTGAGACTTCATGTCTAACAGTTTTGGTTAGTGGGTCTGAGGTGAGGTCTAGAAAATGTATATTTCAAAAACCCTAGAGTTGAGTCAGGGTTCCAGATGGAAAAAGGAGGCACACTAAAATTAGGATAGTTCACAGAGTTTTATTTGTATGCACACTCATTAGAAAGGTGTGGGCAGGGTCTAGGTGAGCCACTAGAGATAGTGCAGAATCCAGAGCTAGCTGCAGAAGATCTGTTCCTGCTAGGCCCAAAGAGGGAAGGAAGTGTCATTGGAAGGCAGAGAGGGAGAGAGAGGTGTTGGAGAAGTCCCCCCTATAGAAGGGTGAGGCTGAGGGAGCTCCATCCAAGGCAATGTTGCAAGAGAGAGGACCAGGGGAATAATGTGTGACTTCGCTTTCTTCCCTCTCTCAGTCACCTGTTGAGGGCCCAGCTGACTAAAGCCAGTTGAACCTGGAAGAACTGGAGTCCTATTGATATAATCTGTGCCGATCAGCCTCTTGGGGCAAGGCAGAGTGGAGAAAACCGGAGTATCTGAAGGGTCAAATGCAAGATAACTTTTAAGAACTTCAGCCTTAGTGTGTCCTTCTTTTCTTTGGACATTTGGATGATATTTACAATCCTAACTCCTCAGTATTTCTTGTGGGCCCAAGCAGAAACGGCAGACCTTAGCTGACTCTACCATTCCCTTTGGGTACAAGTGTTTGCAGAGACAGTTTTGCACTGATGCATACATGAGGGCTCGTGGGATATTTGGTGTGTCTTTTAGTTTTAAAAAAGACATAAAATTGAGCCATACAAGAACCTGGATGAAAATGGTGAAGTCAAGGACCACAGGTCCAAATGCCAGCTGCAGGTCCCAGCCTCTCATCTCCCCTCTGTTGATATCCCCTGAAGAGATCCAAAACACGTAAAGCCATGTGGAGAGGACAGAGGAACAAAGAAAAGGGAGGTCTCGGGGTCTCCCGACCCTCAGATTGAGTCCTCACTTTCATCTCATGTGTAGAGGGTTATAACAAATACCTATTGGTTAAAAGAGCAAATCACTTCTTGTTTAAGTGACATAGTTGAGATTGGAAAAAGCCAATCTGATGGTCAGAGAGGGAGAATATCAAATATGAATCATGAAACCTCAGCCCTTAACCAGAGGGGCTGGAAGGTAGGGAAGACCAGAGACCCTTGATGCAGAATAATGATGCATGGGAAAAGTCTTCTTGATTTGTTCGTTCAAAGAACATTAGTGGCTGTCAATAGTATAATTTTGATGAACTCAAGGGAAATAAGCCATACTTGAGTAGTTTAAAGACAGAGGGTTCAGAAGAGCTTTCATCAAATGCACACACCCGCAATTTGGGCAGCTCAGTCTGACCCAAGTGTCCAGGAAGGACGAGGCATCTTAGTCTACAACTTCAAAAGGGCAACAGGAGTTTTACAAAACTTGATTTGCTAGAATTTGAACTTAGTAGTTGCTATTCCTGAAGAATCTAATCACTGTAAAATATATCCATTAGAAAGTATTGCTCCAAGTTACCTTGTAAGATCCTCTAGTTTATCAAATAAATGATTTCATAGCTGTAAAGTACTTTGTGTGCTAGGTGGTGGTGGTGGTGGGGTCAAGTATAAATGTTTTGAAAGGTGCAAAGGTAGTTTTCTATTAGTAAATTCATGTTTCCTTGGTAGGCTTGAAAGAATATACAAACTTTATTTATTCGTTTATAGTAAAATCCTTTCTCTTAATTCTTTTATCTTCTTTACATATGCTTATCTACAGTAGGACTGGCCAGTCTACTTTCAACCAAGAACAAGGGGCAGTACATCTGAGCTAAGGGATGACAGCTAAATCTCTTGAGTTGATTGTGGTTCTGAAGGGTTGTGGGCTCAAAGGCAACAGCAAAGAGAACATATCTTTGGCGCCACTGTGGTCTCAGAGATCTTACATACCCACTTGGCTTTTACTATTTGCATAATAACCATCCATTTATTTTCCCACTTGTCTAAATTTACACATTCATATGGTTTACTTTATACATGAGAAGATATCACTCTTTTTTAGTCTCCCTCAGTATGAAGCAATGAAGAAAATCTGTTTGCCAAATGAAAAATACGAGAGATTTGCAATAAAGGCATTAATAAATTGTTGGTAGCTTGGGGGGGGGGGAAGAATGGCAATAATTTTCAAATTAGTTGAGTTTTCCCTTTATTTTCCAGAAGATTCAAATGGATTGTCCTAACCTAAAATGAGAGAGTTCAAAATGTTGCTCTTTAACATCCTGATTATCTAATAAGTCCTTGCTTAGTGACTTCATCTGCTGTCCTATCCTTGCATTTTGGAACAGAGCCATTTCCATGCAAACTTTAAAATAGAATTCCAAAATTTCAAAGGAGTTCACAAATAAACTTTGGAAAACCAGTTTCTCAAGGAGTTCTTCTTCTATTATCCTTTTTATTGACACTTAAACAGGGCATGAAAAATTACTTTTTTTTTCCATTTGGAGATTTTTAGAAAATAAGGTAAAATATAGTCAGAATTGGCAGTGAATAGAAAAAATAAAGTGACTAATTGATCAATCACTAGAGGAGCTAATTACACAAAAATAAGTTTCCATTTTCTTTGATGAATTCTCTCTGGCTGAAGCTATCTGATTAATTACAGTGCACAAATCGAAACTAGCTTCTCAGAGGTGGGAAGCCACTGGAAATGCTCTTATAAAATGTCCAATGAATTCTATCGGTTCCTTAAATCATGAATTGCTACTTAATCACAGGTTCCTTTTATTTAGTACTATCAAAAGAAGCGACATAATAACCTCTTAGAAATTGCTGAGACTGCTTTGTTAAAAATATACATATAAAATAAAATGTCCTTACTGAAGAAGCTTTTTAAATCAAAAGCCTACTGAGTCTCCTTCATTCAATTTTAAGACTACCCCTTGCCTCATTCTCTAGTATTACATTTTTTTTGATTTGGTTATCTCCCCCTTCTATCCCCATCAATCACGCAGGTTACTTTTCATGCTTATAATGTTATTCTTCATCAAACTGTTGTGTTGTTTCATTCTAGTCCATTCTGTGAATTGCTATTAAAATTTCTATATGACTATAAGATTTGTTCATCTCATAACTATACTGTCTCTCAAAGTGAGGAGTAGGGCGCGGCAGATATGAAAGTTGTGGAAAAAGGAAATTGTCATGATTCTGTGATCTTTTTAGTTTTCTTTTCTTTCTTTCCTCTTTTTTTTTTTTAAATTGTGTTTTAAGAGTATCAGGTAAGATGGAAAGGTAGCAGGAGATGTGGAAAGAAACTCAATGCACTACTTTCTTATCTTCCAGGAAAGTATCTCAACAAACAATTTCAAACACACTAACAAAACAGCTGCAATGATGTTCTGAGTCCCTCAGTTCTGTTTTCCCCATATTCTTCATTGTGCTTTCTTCTGCCACAAACACTTTTCAAATCTCTGATCATCTCTAAAACCCAGAGAATGTGGAACAAAATGTCTCCCAGACCCAGATGAGAGCCCTGAGTGAATAGGGCCGGGCAGGCTGTGGTGAGCTAGAGAGTTTAGCCCCGTCTAGAAGGAGCCTGCCAGAGACTTGGGAATTCTAGGGGCAGGAATGTGGGCCCAGTGTTTCCAGATCTTTGTATTTTCCAAGAAAACGTGGAAATCTGGATTTTTATGAGAAATGTCTTGATTTTTTAAATGTTGGAGACTAATTCAATTAAAAGGAAAACACTGTGAGGGCCAATGGCACACATATGCAGGCCAGATTGAGTCCTTAGGCCTCCACTTGGACTTCAGCACTACTAGGAAAGGAAGCACCACTGTTTATGTGCTTTGATTTTAATATGAGGAGAAAATGAAATTGACATAGATTCATAAGCACTTATATTTGTAGCTCATTGTCATATACAAATACATATATAAATATATGTAGCTAATTGTCATAATGAAGAAGGAAATAAGGAATTATATACCTATTTAGTTTTCCCTTCCAGAAGCTATTTTCATTAACTCACAGAAATGTTTTCTGATTTCACAGGGAACTTTAATGCCTACATTTTTTATTTTGCATCAAGAACAAGGATTCATTAATTGAATTTTCATCTATTTTGGCATATATATTTAAGTAAGGCATCAATCTTTAAATATATACTTGTCTTTGAAAATTGCACAAGTTTAACCAGAGCTAGACTTTTTTCTAACTTATATATGTTTGGTTAATTAAAAAAATGCAGGGCAGAGTGGTTAAGAGCACCAGATTTTAAGTGAAAAAGACTAAGATATTAGTGGTAACAGGACAGTTTTGGAGTGAGAAACATTACTATGAATTGTATTTCAATTTTCTTGCAGAATGTTCTTGATTAAGGGATCTAACATCTTTAAACTTCCATCCCACCCGTCGTAGTGTTAACAATGTTACTTGTGTGCTTCAAAGATACTGGACAAATAGAGACTTGATAGGCTGGGATGGAGGCTTTGTTTTAGAAATAATTAACAATGTGAATGACAGATAATGGAAGGTCGTGAACATGGGGAGAAGGTTATAGTTAGTCTTCTCTGCAGGTTTGAGGGAACCATGAAAGCATTTAGGCGGAGACAATCTAGAAGAATATTTGAAGAAGAATATGTTAAGACTTAGCAGTGTGTCTGGGCAGACTTGAGCTGTTATTGCAGTGATCAAGGTGAGAGATGGTATCAGTTTAGATTTGATCATAGTTGTGGAAATAAAAGGGGAGAATCAGATTGAAGAGATATTGCTATATCTGACTTCCAAATGAACAGGCACAACCTGAAGTTCCTGTGTGTGTGAAAAAGCTACACAGTAGCAAATCTAAGAATTTTAGGATTATTTTAAAGGTGATATATGGTTGGTGAAAGAGGAAAGAGAATAGAGCTAAGCCCTGAAAACTGAGCCATGTCTAATAATTGAGAATATAGAAGAAGATAAATTGTACCCCCAAATGAGGAATTTGAAGAAAAAATATGATATTCTGAAGAAGATAATAATACTTCTTTTTTTAGTTAAACAATTCAAGGCTTTTTTTAATGTTCTCTATGTCTTTAATGCTGTTGATCTGTCTCACTTATCCTCTAAGAGGAAAACATTTCCTCTACTTGTCTTCTTTCCCATTTTTATATGGCATCTGAGAGTCTGTGTCTTTTAGGAGACTTTCTTCCTTTGGTTTCACTATTATATCCCTGCCTTTGGGTTGGTGTGGGGCTAGGTAAGTGAACAAGATCAAGAACAACAGAGTCTGGTGTAAAATATGATACTTCATTTTCCCCTCCATTTTATATATATCTCATACCTGTAAAGAATTAGGGCCTACGTCATTTTCTTCTTAAAATGCCATGTGATTTTTAGACTGTTAAAAATAAGACAGTCAGTCCTTGTAGGGCTGAAATCTTCTGTTGGAGCTTCTACTCAATGAAATCTGATATTATATGGCGTTATCTTGCCCCATGAAAAATCAACTTGAACTGTCAGTAGGTTTTTGCTACATTTTAAATAGCTCTATTTATTTTCCAAAGAGAAGCATGCCCTTATCACCTTCTCTGTGATCTCCTGCTACACCTAATAGAAATTATCATAAGATGAAAGGTCAAAATTTGCAAAAGATTGATGAGTACTGTCTTTCTAGCCATTTAAATTTGTATTTAACTTTAATTAATTAATGTATGTGTTCTTTCATTTCATCTTCCCTCTGACCATTTTAATTATGGTTAGATCAGCCACTTCCTTTGGCTTTCTCACACATAAACTTGTCATCACTGAATTAATAATTTGGGGAACAAGCCTTTCCAGCACCCCTTCTTTGCTATGTCCTCTCTGCTCTGTTCTAATTTCATGTTTCTTTCGTAGTTATTTCATTTCAAACCTATTTTTTGGTACCATTTTGATTTCCTTTCTAGCCTTTTGAGGGTTACTTTTCTTTCCTTTTTCCCACTTATGTGACACCTCCCATAAAACTCCATCCTATGTTTACCAGATTGAATTGAAGCTCCTGAAGGACAGAGATAGACTCTTCCTGGCCCTATAGCTCAAGTTAGCACAATGCTTCACACACAGCAGATGGGTGATGAACACATTCAACACAAAAATATTGAGAAGTTTTTGGAGAGTGAGGCACTATGTTAGATGCCAGGTTACAAGTTTAAATAAGATATTGTCCCTGGTTGTCACAAACCTAAACTCCAGTAGACATATAGATGCACAAGTATGTCAACAATTGTATGAAGGGTGGTAGGAGCTATTCTAGAGATCTGTAGAAGTTGGGATTTAGGGACAGCATCTGGGAAGAGGTTCCACTCACTGAGTTTTGAGGAATTAGTGAGTACAATTTAGAGATGACTAAACCCAATCTTAGGTTGTGTTAGTGGGTGAATAGATGAGAAGAGGGGGGAAGAAGAATATTTGGTGGATAGATTCTGTGGATCTGGTGACTGAATAGATGTGGGGTGGTAGAGAAGGAGGAGGTCTGCCTTGGGCTGCTGGATAGAAAGTGGTCCTTGCTCAGAAATATAAGGACTAATGGGGAAAAAAATAACTTTGTGTGAAAGAGGACTGATGATGATGTCAGCAATGATCATCACTTCCTTCTCACCACTCTTTTGTTGCCCTTCTTCTTCTAGAAAGGACTGTCTTGGACACTGATGAGAATAGGTGGGTGGAAATGTCTCCTTTACACAGAGTCCTTGGAAATGGGACTACAGGGAGGAGGAGTGTCAGGATGAGCACCCAGATCTTCCTTAATGAAAGACATGTTGCCACAGTCCTCAGTCATGCAGTGAGTGTTCAGCCTCCAGTTCTCAGCATCTTTAGAGTGAATCTCAACCTCCAGAGAGTCACCTTACTGCATCTGGTGATTGAGGAAGACACTGATGGAAAAGCACTTGCTTGATTTCTTCCTCCGCCACATCCAGTTTCTTCTCTTTTCCTCCCCAAATGTAACACCTCATAACAATTTTGTACCCTCAAACTCCTTCTTACTTTCCAGACTGCTGGGGAAGATAACCTGTATGTGGTGAGATACCTTCCCACCTCCCAATATCCCTGGCATTGCACAAACTCTTATTCTTCTTGGGGTCCCTTAAAGAGGGGGCTCAGAGAGTGTACCCTAGAATACAGTGGACTAAGAACCTGCAGTTACTTTCTAATTGTTACTGGCCTAATACGATGAGATGAAGTTGCCTTAGCTTGGGAAGAAACAAATCTGAGAAAACAAGTGAGCAGTTAATTTTATGATTGGATTAAAGGTACTTCCGATGTCCAAGAGGGCTTTCATTTAAAACCAACAGATTGCAGCAATTGTTCTAAATGGAAGCTTCCTTCAAATAAAAAAATATCAAAGAAACCGTGGGAAAGTTTGAAGCAAGTTTAGTTGCTGTGAACCGGAACAATTTAATCTCTTATTAAATGAATGCAGTGTGATAATGATATAATGATACCTTGCATTTAGATTGCATATTTATTTTCCCTCAAGACATTGCTAAAGCACTTTAATGCAATGTTATTTTTTCCCCCTTGCTGCTAACTTTTCTCAAGCAGGAGAACAAAGAAAAGGGGGAACTGAATCTTTAATAGCTAATATCCCATTTTTCAATTCAACTGCCTCCCAATCCATCTGTATTATAGCCATGAAATAGAACTAAAAATGATTTTACTTCCAGTCTTTTTGATAGCCTAGGGTAGGTTGTCAAAATAAGAAATGAAATGGTTTGTATGACTACAGCAATGAGGTGTGTGGGGGTAAGGAATAATTCTACTGACTACTGAATAATCTACAAACAGTATAATCTACCATACAGATTATTTGATCACCAAAATTTGGTACTGCTTCCTAAGGTCTTACCATAATCATTAAAATGCCATCATTCTCATGTTTCTGTATATTAATATTAGCAGTGAGTTTAGCAAGTACTCTGTTAAGCATTTTATATATACTACTTTATTTATCTCTCACACTAAACCTAAGAAGTATTTGCCACCCTTACTTTATACAGGCTAAAATTCAGGCTCTGCAGAGTCAATCATGTGGCTGGTAAGGGACAGTGCTAGGATTTGAATCCAGGAGGTATTTCACCCCAAAGATGGGACTTAAATACATTGTTTATTGATTCCTTAATGTGGAGTCTGTTATCTGCAGCTGTTGTGCTGACTCTACAGTTGAAAGAATGGAGTGTGTGCATGTGTGGAGGTTGATAAAATAGCCCCACAAGAGAACAGCTTGCTGAATATGCTTAAAACAAAACAGCTCCCTCAATAAAGCCATAGGATTCTATCACATATTCCATCTTCTCAGACTCCCCCTTCATGGAAATCTTTGCCTTTTCCAGTACAACTCAAGAAGAGTTGACATCTTCGAGGATGACATCAAAAAAATAAAGGAGTAACAAACAATAAACATTGCACAACTATGCTAATTCATGCCCCAAAGGGAAGACAACAGGAAAAACCTAGAGTTTGCCAAATGGAAAAACAACTAAACTGGTGGAGACAGAAATGTTAATTCAGACTTCAAGATGATAAAAGACTTGTTATAAACAATGGGAATTGGAAAAGAAAAAAAAAAAAGGTTGTATTCAGCCAAATCCCTCAGATATATGTAAGCAACTAACTCCCACGGAGATAGATGGATGCTTCAAGTTCTTCACTGCAATGAAGACAATTAGACTTTGCACATTTGCAGGGTTCTCTGTGTTCAGGTCCTTTTCTAGTTGGTAATGATGAAGCAACTCATAAAAAAAGTCAGATGCTTACACTGCAATCAGGGCAAGAAGTGAGCTCAAAATGGAAAGCAAATGGCTTAGTTTTCCTTGGGTTCAATTTATCCTCCCTTAGTCTTTCTTGGGAAGGAGGGGAGCATCCGTAGAATAGCTGACCTTGTTTCTGGATTCAAATTAGGCCATTATTAGTATATGTTTGTTCAATATTGTTATCCTAGGAGCAATCTTCCCTAAATTGCTACCTTCTCCATCTGATATTATTTGGAACAATGTACAATTAGCCACATTTCTGCACAAAGAACTTTCCTGCAAACCAAACATGATAAACTTTGTTAGTATGGTACCCTACAAATAATGCTTGATTGAGGCTGCTTAATTTAGTAATTTATTTATCAGTTTAAATGATCCCAGTCATCTTTGCATATGTCAACATCATTTGTTTTGTGAGTATATTGGGGTCAGAATCAGCTTCTCATTCATAGAAATATTTATCCATATCCACAGATGCATCTGAGTCTGCATTTGATATTGCTTCAACGCTAATCCACACAGAAAAGTTTCTTCTCTAATTAAATTGCTTTTATAGTCTCACTGGAAGATATGTTAATTTCTATTGTTCTGATGTAATAGCTTTTGTTTATTTTTGTCTCTCTGACCAGATTTTAAAGTCTTAGGGATAGAGAAAAGATCTTTGTTTCTCTTATATACACTTGTCTCTTATCCCTATCCCTGTTAAACTTTGCATTCTGCAAAAATAGGTATTACACAAGTATTTGTTAGATAGTTTGTAGACTTGTGTATTCAGAAGAGTTGACATTTTTGAGACAAATAGGGAAACAGGCTTAGAGGGAGAACCTACTTCCGAGCGGGTTGACTTTTAAAACCAACATGAATGAAAAACCTTTGAAATATACTGACTGCCAAGCAAGGCCCCACTGGCAATCCCAGAGGATTGACGGGCCCCTTTTTCAGAGCTATAGTCGCATTCTAACATCAGAACAAGTTTAGCAGCATGGGTGGAAGAGGCAGGACCTACATGGGCGAGTCCTTAAAACAGGTCTTCTACTGAGAGTCTTTCTTCTAAGCATCTCACAGCTTCACTTCTGATATTTCAGTTTTGCATGTTTCTGATTCTTTCCTTCAATGGCTTTTCAGCACCATCATTTCAACTGTCATGTTATCATATTACTTTAAATCTGTTGAAAGGGTGTCATCTTTGTAGAATTTGTCTTGTAGAGAAAGCACTTTCCTCCAGCCCCACGTTAGAGACTTCCCTATGGTGCCTTTTTCCTGGAACTATGAAAAGTATACTTTCACAGCCACACATCCTCTATTCCTTTGCTTCCCCCTGTCTGTTCAAAGTGACTTCTGGTTTTCTCTATTGGAAACTAGTAGAGAAAGAATATCCTGGGTACAGCCAGTCTTTGCTGATTGATTATTTCATACTTGTGAAACAATTTTCTGTACCAATTATGTCTTTGCAGATGACAGAAACCATTTAGTCTAATGACCATAATAATTAATTTTCATTATGAAGCAGATTGGTTAATGATGCCGAACCCTAGATTTTATTATGGAACTAAAGCACAAAACTTGCCCGCACTTCCAGAACATAACTTTCAAGTTCATTAAAGCAAGAAGGAAATGCAATCATTACTTCTCTTATAAAATCAACTGTAGCAATGTCAGGGGTAAAAGCGTAAAGGTCTGTAACAGCCTTGGTGCTTTGTTTTTATTTTTTTTTTTCATGGTGGAATCAGATGAGATTCTCAAAACATGCTCTCTAATCAGTAGCTTCAGCATCACTTGAGAATTTGGTAGAAATGCAAATTCCTGGGCCTCACTCTAGTCTAAGCCAGAAGCTCTGCAGGTAGTGACAATGAGCTGCATTTCCACAAACATTTATGGTACCACTGATGCAGATTAAAGTGGAAAAACCACTGGTTCTGTCAATAAAGAAGAGATGGTGAAACAGGCCTTCTTTCCTTTCTAGTGTTTGTTACTTAAGGTTTTTGGTTGCTGTAGCTGTTTATGCCTTCAGAAGACCTCAACTAAAAAACCCAGGAGCATTATTTGATACGTTAGAGTTAAGTATCTCACATTCGAAATGTTAAATGAACAAACTAGGATTAGACAGAGATTCGTAAATTGGGGTCAGGGACCTCTAATAACCAAAGCATGTAATGGATAGAATTCAATAGATTCAGTAGATCTATTGTCCTAGTAAAGCCATAGGCAATTTTGAATGTATTAATTCACTCTTTAAACAAATATGTACAGAGCAGCACTTAAGACCAAGACTTGTTCTCTTTGCTGGGGTTTGGGCCGTGATTAGAAAGACAGATTCTTTCCTACCATTCTAGAGTTGAGAAAGCAAGCACTAAATGAACTAACAAGTCTGTGCAGCCACTTGGCATTATGTGCTATGAAGACAAAGGAAAGGTGAGAAGTGGATAGAGCACCACTGGAAATGGAGGGCTGATTCACATAGCCGATCCAAAAAGTTCTCTCAGATGAACACACGTTTAAGCAGTGTGGGAGAAGGGCGAGCATTATCCAAGGGGAAAACATTTCAGGCAGAGGAAACAGAAAAAGAGATGACATTGGTAGGTTTCAAGGAAAAGATTAGTGGGTTTCCTTGGTTTTCAAGGGCAGTAAGAACGCTTGGACAAGGTCATGATGTGAATAATGAAGCCTGAATGTAACTAGACTGATTCCACCATGCCGTGCTCTGTGAAATTATATCTATTCAGAGGATCATTATTTGAAAAGTCCTGTATGTCTACATGCTTGATGGCAAGACCTAGTGACTGTATGGGAGGGTGGACAATTAAGCTTGTGAACTCACCCTCAAAACACTGCTACATACCTCACTGCTGAATACCACTACGGTCACCTTTGAAGTATGCCCCTTGGTCCTCTGGTGCCATTCATTCAGTAATGAAGTATGTAGCACTTTTTCTAGGATGTGTTTGCAAACTTAATCATTGATCTCAGATGCTTGATAGCTAAACTTCTGTATTATAACCTCATTTGGGACTTTTGTTCAAATGGATCAGTTGTGGTTGTTCTTTTGGAAATATGACTGACTCAGTCACATCAAATGAAAATCATGGTTCTATAACTCTTGACGCTGTTCAGAGACAGAGCTCTCTTGTAGCTGCTGTGTCTGGTGACAAAAAAATTTTTCAAAAAATGTTTGGTAACTTTTTTTATAAAAGAAAAATTTCAGATTAATATGAGGGTGAAAATGTTTAGTTTTACATTGTTTTCATTTCTAAGGTAAGGTTCAAGTTGTAGATGAGCCCTTCATTGAGGGGGTGTGCTAAACACCCTCGCATTGTGCACATTAGGTGAGATCCCACCAATCACTCTATCTTCTCCTTTCTCCCTTCTCTCTTCTTTTTTCCACTGACTAGATTGTACTTTTGCTTTCTTTTGTGTGGGCACACAATTATTTATATATTAGGTTTCATAATAGTACTGAGTTTTTCCATTCTTCTGATACTTTTCAACTCCATCCAGGTCAATACAAAAGATATAAAGTCTCCATCTTTTTAATGGCTGAATAGTATTCCATGGTATACATATACTGCAGTTTTTTAATCCATTCATGTGTTCATGGGCACTTGGGTTGCTCCCATGTCTTGGCAAATGTGACTTGAGATGCAATAAACATTCTAATGCAAATGTCCTTGTGGTAAAGATTTTTTTTTTCTTCTGGTAGATACCTAGTAATGGCTTATGGGATTAAGTGGAAGGTTGACTTTTAGTTCTTTGAGGATTCTCCATTCTTTCCATAGCTTGTATTAGTTTGTAATCCCACCAGCAGTGTAAAAGTGTTCCCTTTTCTCCATATCCATGCTAGTATCTGTAATTTTGAGATTTTGTGATGCGGTCTGTTTTCACCAGAGTTAGGTGATATCTCAGGGTGTTTTTGATTTGCATTTCTCTGCTTAGGGATGATGACCATTTTTTTCATATGTTTGTTGGCCATTTGTCTGTCTTCTTCAGAGACATTTCAAGTCTCTTGTCTACTTATAAATGGGGTTGTTTGCACTTTTCTTATTGAGTAATTTTGAGTTCTGTTTAGATTCTAGTTGTCACCCCTTCCTGGTGACAAAACTTTTAAACTGCCATTATTGAACACTTGCTATACATTCCGAGCACTGAGCTAAGTAAATGACCCATGTTTCATCCTTTCAAAACTCATTTTTGTTTTTGCTGATGACTGGAGCACGCTGGTACATAAGCTCCCCCAAGGCAGCCATTGGAGCTGTCATTTTACCCTTAAATCCTCCTGGAGCAATGGTTGGCTCATGGTAAGCAAACAGTAGAGACTTGTGTAGTGAAGGGTGAAAAAATAAAGGAATGAAGTTATTTTTGTAAGTCATACAGATAGCAAGTGACAAAACTGGGATTTGAATCTAGTCTATGTAATTACAAAACTTTCACTACTGTGCTGCACTGTGAATTAACCTGGAATGGAATGAGGGGGAAAGATGGAAATATGAAGCTTGAACATGAGAGAGGCAAGGTAGATGAAGCAACTTTTCCAAAGCCATCAGTGAAGGAAGGCACTGGGCCTCCTCCTCATGGCTGATCTTATCCTAGAGATTCTGGGGCTGAATAGAAGGTGATGACAGTGCTCGTTCTCATCCTCAACAAAGATCAGACTGAATTTATCAATTGTAGTTTAGTAAAGCTGGGAAAAAGTAAAATAAAAGAACTAGCCTAGAAAGACCAACTCTCATGGAATAATTAGTCAGCAATACAATAAATTAAGTGGGCTGGAGTCTCATTTCATACTGTCCTACTAGAGTGTGCTGTCTTTGAAATAGCAAACGTGGAACTTGTGCATTATAGTACTATGTTAGAAACTGGAAATTATATCAGTCTGAGAATGACCCATGTGCCAGTTTTAATTAGTTTTGCTTAATTCAAATTGCCAACATTTCTAATTTGCTGAAACATACTGTCCAAACACAATGCAAAGTGTGGAGAGGTCTCTTTAACCCCCTCTTCCCTGTCTTACCCTCCTGTTCTCTCCTCTCATTTTCTCTTTCTTTCTTCTCCTCTGTTCCCTCCTTTTTACTTTCTCCCCATTTTCTTCTCTCTCCTTCTCCTCATCTCCCTTGCTCTCCACTTTATCATTAAAAAAATTTTTTAAGTATGTAATCATAACCGTATATGTTTTCTGTGGATATTGCAGACATAATCATACCCACCTTATCCATGAAATAACCAAGTCATTGGAGATGTTATGTAACCTTGAATTTTATGGTGAAGATGGGGAAAAAAACCAAATTTTGTCGCTTCAAGTACCTTGTGCTTTTTACTTGTCCACAGGTCCCAAAGCAAAATCTCAGGTTCAAGCACAGGGACTGATTTACAGGATATACTGAACAATGAGGCATTTATTAAAGTAAAGGTGGAAGAAAATCAAGCTTAACTTGAAAGTCCTTATTGACTTAATATTTTGACTTAGTTGTTCATCTCACTTTTCATCTATATATGGGTATTATGGCAATAATAATGGATCCTCATATCCCAAGGCTTAAACATCCTTTCAGGAGAATAGAATTATATTTAGAAAAGATATCTTTGTGGAATTAGACACTAAATATCAGTAGTGCCTGTCTTTAGGTTGCATTTTCTGCCTACTCTTGAGTAAGGTTGGTTCTGTTTTCTTGCCAGTAGGTGATACTATCATTTTGTATGGTGTTTGTGAAGCTATCCTGATGGGGAGGGCATAAAAGGTATGATTGGGGGTTTTATTGGGTAGTGGGGGAGAGAAGTAAGCTCTTCAGATTCTGTAGTCATTCAAGAGTCTCCAGGTGGAAATATTTCTTTGGGTTCTATGGTCTGTTAACTATATCTAAGTGGTTAAAATGCAATGATTTGAAGAATTTTGGTTTTAGAAAAAGAAAAAAAAAAGGAAGAGTTCATGTCATGTCCTATTGTGTTCCCAGAGTAATTAGAGTACTGGTGACTTCTGATCTATGTGATATCCAGCACCAACTCATTCACTGAGGCGCATACTGTTAGATCAGAAGGTAACTTTTTCCAAAAGACGTTTTAATAATGAGGCTGTGTTTGGGAGCAGAGCAGCAAACCAGAAGCATCCTCCTTGCTTTTTATATCCTAAGTATTGTCATTGTACTGGTTCTAACAAGGTCAAGATTTTTATAAGCAGAGTCAGTTCTTGTTGGAGACAATGTGCCTGTATAGTTTAGGGAGACCAAAAAACTCTTAAATGGCTGAGGTGCCAAACGTGGACCGTTTCAGGTGCAGAGTGGTTACTTTCCAAACACATTTTAATGTGAAGCATCTGGGTTGTCAAAGAACGTTGTTAATTTATAAGAAGCTGGTTGCAACACCAACTCCAATTAAAATGAATGGTCCCATTAACACGAAGGAGAGTTAGCGTCACGGCTGCAGCCTGCCCTCCTCAACTGCCACCCTCCACAAAACAAACTAAGAAATAAACATGACCACAGACTTGTTGCCTGCTCTGAAGGTGGGGTTAGACAAAGTGGTGGCATTCGGAGCTGAGGACCCTGCTTGGAAGCAAACCCTCAGCCCTGAAGGTTATGTCACTCAAGTCTAGTTCAATGATTGGACTTAAAACCCAAGGTGAGGTAGAAACTCAGAGAGCTGCTGCCGTTTTCATTAGTCACTCTGTAAACCATGGCATTATTTCAGCCATGTTATGTCTTTTTCTTCTTCACGAAGTAATAGATTTAAGGATTATTTTCTCAGTTCTTATAAAACTTTCAATCTTGGTGCAGATTAGGATAATAACTTCTCTTCTGGTTTTGTCCTGATGGTGGGTGGGCGGGCTGGGGGCATCTTTATTTGCCTATCTGGCAGCATTATTGTGAGTTATATTTATTGACTGGAAACTTGGCAAAGCTAATATTTTTTCTTGGTAACAAAATACTACCCTCAATTTTTTCTTACAAGGCTCCACGGTAACCAGGTGGAACATACATCATTAGCTTACTGAATAATGAATATATTTTAAATGATGACTTAAAGCTGTTCATTTATAGTATATTAAACCAAAGAAAAGGTTTAATGCAAACCCAGCTTTCTACAGTAGAGTTAACTAAATCAAAGTGAGGCTTTCTTTCTTTCTTTCTTTCTTTCTTTCTTTCTTTCTTTCTTTCTTTCTTTCTTTCTTTCTTTCTTTCATTCATTCATTCAACTTTATTGACACTCATTTAACTTTCCAAGAACTAAAAATTAGCTTCCTGTCTTGGAATTACTTACTGTCATCTGTTTCAGACATTAAAGGATATGATTTAACATAAGCAATAAGGCTCCTCTTCCTCATTTGGCAGGTGTTAATTATTTAAACACTCCTCATTTTAATTTGTTTCCAATCATTCTTTTGAGTGATTTGCTTTGCAGGTTTCATTATGTGCATCTCTTAAAGAAAAAATAAATTAAAAAGAAGGCAGGCTGATGCCCTCAAACTATACCATGTAATCTATCTATTGATAGGTTGGGTGAAGCAAGGCTGTATTTCAAGTATTATGGTCTTCATGATCTCTGCTGATGGAATATAATATACAATACATCATTTTTATCTTCTTTGTAATAAAAAGTTGCTCTAGGCACAGAGCCTCGGGTTTCTGCATGTTAATGATCCTGGCTTACTTGGAGAAAGTCTTTGCATTTCCTGATCTGTCCATTAGGAATGAGCCACTGATATCCAGAGTGATTGAAAATGTAGGAGGGGCATTTCTCCCAAGGAAACTGCTTCTCTCTGCCATTCTGGGCATCATCTTCTTTGCCCATTCTTTCTACTTTGTTCCTTCTAGCTAAATGGGCTTCTCCGCAAAGAAGGGCTCTTGTTATAAAAAGTTCTGGGCTTTTAATTCACCCCATTCAGACACTTGTCAGAGCTTTCTCTGCTGAGATGGGACAACCCTGTGTGGGCACATGTGGAAAATCAGCTGTGCCCTGGGCAGATATGCTGGTGTCACTGATGTGGGGCGCTGGTCTGAGTGTTCCATAGAATAACATTTCCAGGAGACTAACATGTAAATTGGAAAAGCAGCCGGGTGAGGAGAAGGAGAAAGAGTTTTCACAGTCCCTCTGGGAAAGGAGAGACTGACAATCCCAGGGTTTGTTTTTTTTTTAAATTTTTTCTTACTTGTACAAAGCAAAGTAATTTCATCTCAGTGTGAAATGGAAAAGGTGGTGTTTGTTTAGATTGAGGCCATTCAGTAATGATTTTAACACTCATTGGATTATCTTTGCCAAAGTATTCCAGGGACACAGTCTGTAATGAACACTTATCCTCCCCATTAAGGTTTCAGTCCCAATGAAAATGTTACCCAATATTCCCTTTCTCCTATTTTCAGTGTTTCAGTCTTTGCTCTGTTTTTTCCTTCATGATTGGTGGCCTAGTTCATCATTTTTCCTCTGAAATTATTCTTCCTTTGGCAGCCAGCCCTGCAGCCAAGTAGGCTAATCCTCTGGCTTGAGAATCAGGTTCATCAAACTCATTCACACTTCAGATTTGAAGGCCAGGGTAACTGATTAAATTTGTGTATGAAATAACTTCATTTCATCTAGAGTGGATACTGAATCATTAAGAATCTTTGTAAATAAAATGTTGATAAACAAAAGGCCTTACATGTTTCAAACAAGACTTACTTATCTAGGTTAACTGTTACTCAGTTCGTTGTTTCTCAACTTCATGAGATCACTTTCATTTTGGCAATCGAGGGATGCCTGTGGTTAAAGTGGTGGCAAAGGTATGTAATGTGAAATGCACTTTGTGATGAAAAGCACAATAGCCTTGCTTGTTGTTCTTTTCCACAGGTCTGAGGGTGTGTGACCACAACATGTATGGCTTCACTGGAAATCATCATGAGATTTGGTGAGGGGCAAGGGCTGATGTAAATGAGGAAAAAAAATGATAACCAATGACAATGCTTTGAAAGCATTTCAACTTTTGTTCTTTTGCTCCTCCATTTTTTCAACAGATGTAAACTGAATGCATGCTATGGATTATGGGGGCAATACTTTCTGAAATGAGATAGCTCACAATCTGGTGGATTAGAAGAAAGAATATTCATGAGTGTGCTGTATGAGCCATAAAGGCAGTGTTCCAAAGGAGGCCAGAAGAGAGAACAGTTAACCCCAGGGAGTTTAGGAAGGCTTCCCAGAAGAGGTGATATTTGAGTTGGGTATTGAAACACTGAGTAGGTGTTCATCATGTAGAAATGATGATGAGTTGGGGAGACCGGAGCTAAAAGGCATTCTGGAAAGAGAAGAGCTTGGGATTAGCACTGACAGAAATGGCAGCATTCTGGGGTTTGGAGTAGTGTCAGAATGGGCCCAGATTGTGCCAGGCTGTGCTACGAAGTTTATACCATTTTCCCAAAAGTGTGTGCGATCCTCCAGAAGGCTTTATCCAGGGAAGATAAAGCTGATGGCTGCAGAGTGAATATATTCAACAGGGGAAAAGGATGAAAGTGGGAAAACACTGAAGAGACTAACCAAGTGAGTTGAGAGTTTTGACCTAATCTAAGGCATTGGCCTGGGTGTGAAGTAAAAAAACAAAACAAAACCGTGAAGGTCAAAATTCTCTCCTACTTGCAGGCTAATTAGTCAGTCTGCCCCAGTGTTAGTTACAAACGCTGACAAAAGACAAGAACCCTGGGTAAGAGACCCATATGGTTTTAGTACTCACAGCAGAAACAGTAGTTAGGGCTGTAATGTGCCCTGGTCTTCACAGGGTGACTCAATGAGGGTTGGGTATTATACATGATTGGGTAACGTGTAGTAAGGTGCACGACAGGAGAGGACCCCACATTTTAGTAGATGGAGCTTTTACAGGGTTGTTAACAAATCTTCCCATCCTCCTTTTGAGAGAGAAAGATTACCCATTACCCAGAAGTATAAGCCAATCTTCTCTAAGAGAAAGGGGAAGTCAACTCTCTGTTTATTCCTTGGGGGTGGAAGCAAATGTCTCTGAGGACATTCATCCTTTTTTCTCTCTAGAGGGGGATACACATATCATATCTCTAGTTTCCAGAGCTGTTTGGTATTTAAACACCTGTTTTGCCCAGATGACTCACTGTGTAGGAACATCAAAAATTCATAGACTATTGTTTTCTAATATGGAGATGGGAAAGGTGGGGCTAAATAAGGCACTAATTTCATCCATAAATGAAATTCATGAAGGATAATTTTCAGGGGAAAATGCCTGGAAACACTACCTAATGGTAGCCCCACTACCTAATGGGCTGTAGGTGTATATAGCCCAATCCCTGGGTGAAGGGCTCAGCTATAACTTGATCTTTACCTAACTAGTGCAAAAGACTGGGGAATGAGGCTGAGGGAGGCTCAGACATGACCGAGGTTTCTGTCTGATGACCTATCAGCATCAGGTGGATAGTAAATGGAATACTTTCATTTTTCCTGGTGATAGTGGGGAGAGGGTACAAACATAGGCACAAGTTAAAAGTTTGTAGATATATATGTATAAAACCGATTACCAAGAAAATGCCATGAAGGCTATGTTAACCAGTTTGATGAAAATATTTCAGATTGTATATGAAACCAACACACTGTATCCCATGATTGCATTAATGTACACAGCTATGATTTAATAAAAAAAAAAAAACTGATTACACTTGTGCCCATCAACTCATGAATGGATTAATAAGCTGTGGTAAATGTATAGCATTGAACACTATTCAGCCATAAAAAGATGGAGACTTTATATATTTTGTATTTACCTGAATGGAATTGAAGAACATTCTTCTTAATAAAGTATCACAAGAATGGAAAAATAAATTTCCAATGTACTCAATACTAATATGAAGCCAGTAGACCAACTAATATATGCCCACACAAGAGAAAACCTCAATTTAATTCAAGTTGGGGGGAGGCAGGCAGGGGATTGCTAAGCTTTCACCTAATAGGCACAATGTACTCGTGTACATCCCAAACTCTGGGTGAAGGGCTCGACTATAACTTGAACTTTACCTAACTAGTGCAAACAATGTAACCTAATAATTTGTACCCTCATATTAACCTGAAACTTAAAAAAAAAAAAAGAAAAGGACAAAAAACCTTGACTATACCTGAAGGTACTTTTTGGTGTAGGGGGCGTGTCATCTGCTTTTGCACAAATAGTAAGAGAGGAAAGGCAGAAGGAGCCAAATTTCCATATCTCATGTGAACTCAGAATTTATTTATTTATTTACTTATTTTTTTGAGAATGGTCATGGTATCTTAGTAGAAAGAAGAACTAAAAGCTAGGCACTACCTAACTCTCATTTTGAGTATTGAGATTTTAGGGTAACTTGACCTTGCTCCTAACACATCTTCTGTCTCCTAAACTTCCACAGTAGACCCAAGTCATACTCTCACAAAACAGACCGTGGACAGGTCTGGAGTGGGTTGCCCAACTCTTAAGGGCTTCTTATGGGGGGCTCTCCACTCTGCAGTGTCAGGGGCTGGAAATACCTGGATGTATTATTCATTTTTATGGAGTGAATACAGAGAGGTGTGGTAGAAAGAGCTGTGGGATAAAAGTTTGAAGGTCAGGGGACTGTCTGAGCTGCGTTATTGACCCAACGTGGAGGCTTGAGAAATTGCGGGGCTACTTGAGTCTTTTATTCACCTTTTAAAAAGGGGAGGAAGAGTGTCTGCCCCACAGTGTTTACATGATCATGAGAAGAACATTTCTTAAATTGTGAAAATCTTGCACATGTATACTATTTTTTATTTATTACCATTGCCATTGCATTTGAATTTGAATTCCATAAGTATTAAATCAAGGTGTTCAATGATTATTGTGTATTTGAAGTAAAAAATGTTAACACTATTTTTTTTTCCTTCTCTTGATGTAGGCAAGACTACTATCTTTTTCTTCTCCAAAACCTGTAAAGGTGAGTAATAGCTCCTTTCACATGCTTTCCTCTGTTATGTGTAGAAAATTCTAGAAAGCTTATACCTAACTCAGTATAAGGCAAATAGAAAATGGAATTGTATATAGATAAGAAAGCATTCCAAATTGTCTATAAAATCAGCACATTGTACCACATCGATGCATCGATGTACACAGTTATGATTTAATAAAAAAATTGAGAGGTTAAAAAAAAGTATCTCATTCCCCTACTGGGTTTAAAATAGGAGTGCTTTCTGGAGAAAATTATGTTTTCTTTTATGTACTGATGGAGACTTATTAATTTGGAGATTTCTTTTTTCTTTTTTGCATCTATGGTGTTTAAAATTCCATTATGCATGGTATCAAATAACTATATATTATCCAATGTGCAGAAGGTACTCTGTCTGGATTGTTATTAAAATGTCAATTATAATTGCATCACTTTAAAAGTTGGATATTTAATCTGAGAAAATAAACTAAGTATATCCCCTCTTCCTGTGTTATAAGGATTTAAGTTTTTACTTCTTTTCTGATATATAACTACTGGCTGCTAAATACATGAGACTCTATTTGATTCTAATGTAATAAATCAAACCCTTGTTACAACTTGCCTTCAAACGTTCACATGCTTTTCCTCTTTAGTCAGTTTAAACATTACAAGCTACCTGTTATATTTAATTATTGCTCTTTTATGTACTAATTGCACAGGCCAGTGTTAGGTGAGTTTATAATTTTGCTATTGCTTGACCTTCTCAATCTGTGCATTTGATTTCAGGATTAATCCCACAGAAGATGGGAGCATTGAGGAAAGTCAAGTTGGCTTCCCAGATATAAGAGGTGATGGCCGAGACAACTCCAGGGGTGATATTGGGCCAGAACTCTGTTCTGAGTTGCATCTTGTACCATTTCTGATTCTCCCATGGTATTCTTTCTACCTGAGATTAGAGAAAAGGGCCAAAGGGGGGGGGGCAACGAGCTGCAGAAACGGTTACTTAGGGAAGTGTTGTTAATGGAATTTAGTTCGAATTTTATTTCATGGAAAAGAGATCAGTCAATGGTATGAACTACTAACTGTAACTAGATTGCATAAAAACTAATCAAGATTTATAAACTTAGGTTCTTTCCTCTGATTTGCAATAGGCTTTTATACAGCTCTTCCAGCTGAAGGTATATTGGCTTGAAGAATGAATTAAATAGGTGATTTTTGAACTGTTTTGTTTCACACATGGTTAAAGTAATAAACTACAGCTCTTTTCTTTACAAAACAAAGTATTTTCTAAACAGTTTAGATATTACCCTGCCTTAGATATAACAAATAAATTCCTTGTGCTTGAGACTTACAACAGCAATTTGACTAGTTGCTGGAGTTGTCAAAGTAATCACCTGAGTTCAAAACACCTGGAATCCTCATCAATTTTTGGGAAGCACTGCCACCATTGTCCTTTGACAGTGAGAGCTAATTGTAGAGTTAATATGCAATAACCCTTTATTTGGGCCTATTAAGATTATAACATCTTTGGAAAGTTTGGTGTTTGCCTCTTGGATTCTAGCATATTTGGTTCTAGGACAGCTGTTGAGGACAGCTAGTCCCCAACTCATTTTAACATAATAGGCAGGAGACAGAATAGCTAAGTTTCCCCAAATGGCTAGTGCTGTTGCCTGTAGTTTTAAATGTTACTGGATTGGTTGGTCATTAAAGATGTTTCATGTTTTTAAAAAGAGACAACCTGCTGACAAGCAGAATTGGTATTTAAAAATCTTTACAGGGGCTCGGCGCCTGTGGCTCAACAGGCTAAGGCGCCAGCCACATACACCTGAGCTGGCGGGTTTGAATCCAGCCCTGGCCCACCAAACAAAAATGACGGCCGCAACTAAAAAATGGCCTGGCGTTGTGGCGGG
>CAUYON010088578.1:0-51461 GCA_963573935.1 Arctocebus calabarensis
AGTAGTAATTGAATCAGTTTGCTGTAAGAAGTAACCAGTGGTGTAGCACAGTCTCAAAGCAGGTAGGCAGAGGTCAGGAGGATGTATGAGAGAAAGAAGTCCAGAAGATGAATGGCTGTCTAGGAAGGAGGAAGTCAGTACTCAGTCGGCATTTGAGCAGAGGGCAGACTGTGGCTCAGTGAGTAGGGTGCCAGCCCCATGTACCAAGGGTGGCAGGTTCAACCCTGGCCCTGGCCAAACTGCAGCAAAAAAAATAGCCAGGTGTTGTGGCGGGCGCCTGTAGTCCCTGTTACTTGGGAGGCTGAGACAAGAGAATTGCCTAAGCCCAGGACCTGGAGGTTGCTGTGAGCTATGAAGCCATGGCACTCTACCAAGGGCGACAAAGTGAGACTCTGTCTCTAAAAAAAAAAAAAAATACCCACAGTGAAAGGAACGTGGGGAACTGGTTAGCAGAAATGTGTTTGCACATATTTTATATAAAATACAGAACATTTTATATTGTAAGTCAAGGAAATGAACTTGGACTTTTGTTTATGTGAATATTTTCTGGAGGAGATATGGATTATTTCAAATTGAAAGCATACTAATTGAACCTTAATAAATCCTTTGCAATAAAAAAATACCCATTTCTCTTTCGAAAGACTTATCATTAATTTCAATTAATGTGAATGGTTTAAATTCTCCTCTAAAGTGGCACAGGTTGGCTGACTGGCTATAAAAAACTTAGACCAGATCTGCTGCATACAAGAATCCTATCTTACCTTAAAAGATCAACATAGACTCAAGGTGAAGGGATGGTCATCTATATTCCAGGAAAATGGAAAGCAGAAAAAAGCAGGAGTTGCAATCTTATTCACAGAAACACTAGGCTTTAAACCAACCAAAGTAAGTAAAGATAAATATGGACATTTTATATTTGTTAAAGGTAATACTCAAAATGATGAGGTTTCAATCATTAATATTTATGCACCCAATCAGAATGCACCTCCATTATAACAGACGTGAACAACTTGATCTCTTTCAGCTCCATAATAGTCATAGATTTTAATACTCCTTTAACTGTGTTGGACAGATCCTCCTAAAAGAAGCTAAGCAAAGAAATTTTAGATATAAACTTAACCATCCAACATTTAGATTTAACAGACATCTACAGAACATTTCATTCCAACAAAACTGAATACACATTCTTCTCATCAGCCTATGGATCATACTCCAAAATCGACCACATCTTAGGTCACAAGTCTAACCTCAGCAAATTTAAAAAAATAGAAATTATTCCTTGCATCTTCTCAGACCATTATGGAATAAAAGTTGAACTCAACAACAATAAGAATCTGCATACTCAAACAAAAACATGGAAGCTAAACAACCTCACGCTGAAGGACAGATGGGTCATTGATGAGATGAAGTAGGAAATTTCCAAATTTTTGGAACAAAATGACAGTGAAGACATGAATTATCAGAACATTTGGGGTACTGCAAAGACAGTCCTTACAGGGAAATTTATAGCACTACAAACGTTCCTCAAGAGAACAGAAAGAGAGGAAGTTAACAACTTAATGGGACATCAGGAAAAGGCAGAACATACCAATCCCTAGCCCAAGAAGAAAAGAAATAACCAAAGTTAGAGCAGAATTACATGAAATTGAAAATAAAAGAATGATACAACAGATCAATAAATCAAAGAGTTGGTATTGTGAAAAGGTCAATAAAATAGAGAAACCTTTGGCTACCTTAACCAGGAAAAAAAGAGTAAAGTTTCTAATCTCATCAATCAGAAATGGACAAGACAAAATAACAACAGACTCCTCAGAAATTAAAAAAAATCCTTAAGGAATACTACAAGAAACTTTCCTCTCAGAAATATGAAAATCTAGAGGAAATTGACCAATACTTGGAAACATGCGACCTACCAAGACTTAGCCAGAATGAAGTGGAAATGTTGAACAGGCTGATATCAAGTTCTAAAATAGCATCAAGTATATAAAATCTCCCTAAAAAGAAAAGCCTGGGACCAGATGGCTTCACATCAGAATTCTACCAAACCTTTAAAGAAGAAATAATACCTATATTAGTCAACCTTTTCCTAAACATATAAAAAGAAGGAATATTACCCAACGCATTCTATGAAGCAAACATCCCCTTGATCCCTAAACCAGGAAAAGACCCAATAAGAAAAGGAAATTATAGACCAATATCACTAATGAATATTGATGGAAAAGTATTCAATAAAATCCTAGCAAATAGAATCCAGCAACACATTAAGCAAATTATACACCATGACCAAGTGAGTTTTATCCCAGGATCTCAAGGCTGGTTCAATATATGTAAATCTATAAATGTAATCCAACAGATAAACAAATTAAAAAATAAAGACCATATGATTCTCCCAATTGATGCAGAAAAAGCTTTTGACAATATCCAGCATCCCTTCATGTTCAGAAAACTAGAGGAAATTGGTTTTGAAGGGAAATTTCTTAAATGGATAGAGGCCATCTATAGCAAACCCACAACCAATATTGTAATGAATGGAGTTAAATTAAAATCGTTCCCAGTTAGATCAGGAACCAGGCAAGGTTGCCCATTGTCTTCATTGCTCTTTAATATTGTAATAGAAGTTTTAGCCATTGCAACTAGGGAAGAAAAGGTGATCAAGAGTATCCAAATAGGGTCAGAAGAGGTCAAACTTTCACTCTTTGCAGATGATAAGATTGTATATCTGGAAAACACCAGGGGTTTGACTAAAACTTTTAGAAGTGATCAAGGAATACAGTAGTGTATCTGGCTACAAAATCAACACTCATAAATTGGTAGCCCTTATATACTCCAACAACAACCAAACCAAAAAAACAGTCAAAGACTCTATTCCTTTCACAGTAGTGCCAAAAAAGATGAAATATTTGGGAGTTTACCTAACAAAGGATGTGAAAGATCTCTATAAAGGGAACTATGAAACTCTAAGAAAAGAAATCACTGAACATGTCAACAATTGGAAAAACATACCATGCTCATGGTTGGGAAGAATCAACATTGTTAAAATGTCTATACTACCCAAAGCAATATACAATTTTAATGCAATTCTTATTAAAGCTCCATGTCATATTTTAAAGATCTTGGCAAAATAATACTTTGTTTTATATGTAATCAGAAAAAACCTCAAAAAGCCAAAACATTACTCAGAAATAAAAACAAAGCAGGAGGAATCATGCTACCAGACCTGAGACTGTACTATAAATTGATAGTGATCAAAACAGGATGGTACTAGCACAAAAACAGAGAGGTAGACGTTTGGAACAGAATAGAAAACCAAGAGGTGAACCCAACTACCTACCACTATTTGATCTTTGACAAGCCAATTAAAAACATTTTGTGGGGAAAAGACTATGTTTTTAACAAATGGTGCTGGGAGACCTGGATGGTGACCTGTGGAAGACTGATATTGAAGCCACACCTTTCACTACTAATGAAGATAGACTAACACTGGATTAAAGATTTAAACTTAAGACATGAAACTATAAAAATACTAGAAGAAAGTGGAGGGAAAACTCTTGAAAGAATTGACCTGGGCAAATAATTTATGAGCAGGACTCCCCCCCCCCCAGGCAATTGAAGCAGTATCAAAAATTCACTACTGAGACTTGATGAAACTAAAAGGGTTTTGCAAGTCCAAGAACATAGTAAGTATAGCAAGCAGACAACCCTCAGATTGGGAGAAAATATTTGCAGGTTATGCCTCCAACAAAGGTTTAATAACCAGAATCCACAGAGAATGCCAACGTATTAGCAAGAAAAGAACAAGTGATCCCATCTCAGGATGGGCAAAGGATCTGAAGAGAAACTTCTCTAAAGAAGATAGGTGCATGGCCTTCAGACACATGAAAAAATGCTCACTATCCTTAATCATCAGAGAAATGTAAATCAAAACTACCTTGAGATATCATCTAACTCCAGTAAGATTAGCCCACATAACAAAATCCCAAAACCAGAGATGTTGGCATGGATGTGAGAAAAGGGAACGCTTCTACATTGCTGGTGGGAATGCAAACTAATACTTTCCTTTTGGAAAGATGTTTGAAGAATACTCAGAGATCTAAATATAGATCTGCCATTTGATCCTATAATTCCGTTACGTGGTACATACCCAGAAGACCAAAAATCACATTGTAACAAAGATATCTGTACCAGAATGTTTATTGCAGCCCAATTCATAATTGCTAAGTCATGGAAGAAGCCCAAGTGCCCATCGATCCATGAATGGATTAAAAAATTATGGTACATGTATAGCATAGACTATTACACAGCCTTAAAGAAAGATGATGACTTTGCCTCTTTCATATTTACATGGATGGAGCTGGAGCACATTCTTCTTTGCAAAATATCTCAAGAATGGAAGAAAAAGTATCCAATGTACTCAGCCCTACTATGAAGCTAATTTATAGCTTTCATATGTCGGCTATAGCCCAATTATAGTACAAGAATATGGAGAAAGGGGTAAGGGAGGAAAGGGGAGGGGGAGGGTGGTGGAGAGAGGGTAAATGGTGGAATCTCACTTATGGTGCACCTTAGAAGGGACAGGTGTAACCTACTAAATGCAGAACAGAAATGTTTTCACATAATAAATGAGAAAATCTCATGAAGGTTATGTTGAACAGTTGGATGAAAATATTTCAGATTGTATATGAAGTCCGCACACTGTACCCCATGATTGCACTAAGGTACGCAGCTATGATTTAATAAATAAATTAAAAAAAAAAAGAAAAAAGAAAATGAGAGTCAAATATCCTATGAGACCGCGGTCTGGTTTTCTTCTATCTAATTCTGATTTTATTTCAAACCTGTCCTATAGGTAAAGGAGATGCCATTTTCTGAGAATATCCAAATTTTCTTAAGTAAACATGATGCAGAAACCATGGGAGGGGCAAAAGGAGGAAGGATGCCCTTTTTAAAGACGATATTAGGTTTTGACTTTTTCTTGTGGGTCACAGCAACACAGAGCCTGAATGTCACGGGGCCTGACTCAAGGATGGTCAAGCCTGGTTTCCTGCTGGAGAAACTGAGCATCTTCCTTTCTACTCCTAGGAATAGGGGAGTACTGGGGGTAAAGTCAGAGTTCCCTGATGAGCCCTGATCTGCTTCCCTCTACTGCTTCCTTTAGTAAGGGCTGTCTAGACACTGCACTTCTAAGCCTTATCTTTTCTCTATTAAGAAAAATCTGTGTTCCTACAAAAGGTGTCCTTCCCATCTGCCTTGAAGAAATATGCCCCTGTTCCTGTGCATGCTCCCCCTGCCTGCTCTGCCCTTCTTCCACGTCCTCACACAGGCAGCTGCTTCCTACCCACGTGTCCCCATCTTTAGGAAGCGTCCTCCTCTCAGGAGGAGTCAAGCCCTGTCTGCTCTCCTAGTGTCCTCGGGAAACATCAGGCTGTCTGCCCCCTTATGAGAGAATAAGCTGCTCCACCATCTTGACTGGCAAAGCAAAGTGGCCCACACAAGTCGGGTTGCTCGGGATTCAATGCATGAGTATGTGAATGTTCCTTCCTCTCTGGGACTGTCTCCAGCATTATCAGGTTCCTGTTTGGGGGCCACGTCCCACCTCAGAGGTATCTCTCTTCTCAAATCCCCATTGTACCGCCTCTCCGTGGCTTCGTTGTGGATCACTGTCAGTTACCACCTTGCATTGTGGTTTGCTCATTTCTGTGTATCTTGACTCCCCCACCAGATTGTTTACTGCTAAAGGGTCCAGACCCTATCAAAGATCTCTTCTGTTATTCTTGCAGTTTCTAAGATAATATGGTACACACAGTAGGCGGTTGATAAATGGTTGTTGAATGAGTGCATGAGTCCAAGATAGGCTTTTTTACATTGTATTCCAATGAAGACTTACATTATCTTGGAGGGCTTTTAAAATATAAAAGAGCCTTATATGACAGCACTTACTGACCCATTTGGTGGCATTGAGTGATGCTTGCACTTTCTGCATGTTATAGTTTCCTAATGAAGAGGCAGTTTAGGCCTAGTCGATCTGGAATCAGATCCCCTCGTCTCTGGAATCAAACTGCCTGGCTTTGGATGTGGCCTCCTTTCTTGCCTTAGGGACTTAAATCTTTCTGCAGCTTAGTTGCTTCATTTTTAAAATGAAGATGATAATAATAGAATCTACTTCACTGATTTGTTAAAAAGGTCATGTAAGCAGAAAGCAAGGGGGAAGGTAATCCATATTAAACAGTTGGTATAGCGTCTGGCTTACAGTAAGTGTCTAATAAGTTATGGGCAGGTATGGCCAATCAGTGTAGTTCTAATGTAAAGACAGAACCGAATGTAGCAAAAGTCTCCTAAAAGCCAGGCCTCGGTGATTCTGGTCTGACATCCTTCCTCTTATTTATATGTGCAATGTTTTTGGAGGTAAGGAAAGGCACAGCAATGATTTTTGGAATCAAAAAATCAAGTGCCCCCCTGGGGAGTGTCATGCGATGTATTTGGACAGGAAGCCGTCGGGTACACAAGATGCATTTCAGTGAAGGGGGTCCCTCTTCCACTGGGATTATCAGGCGCCATGCTCTGTCTCTGATAGGTATGAAAGACCATTATCAGTTATTAATCAAAAAATACACTGTTAGCTAGCTAGGGCACAAATATTGCAACCAGGATGTGCTCTTTTAGGCATAAAACCCTCCTCATTACTTGGTAAAGAGATGAGTATAAATTAAGTTGTAAGTCAGCTTATGCAAATTACTTTACGTTTTCCTGCCTCCCAGCTCCTCCCTGAAATAAAATACATGCAAAACAGTCTTTTTCATTTTTCCCCTTTGCCTTGATCCCTACAAAGTAACTACATTAAAATGCAATATTTCTAGAATGACGTGGAAAGGTACAATACCCCAGAAAGAAGAAAAGTCAGCATGTTTTATAGGGTGTAAAAGGCTCTTTGTTCTGCTTGTGTGTTTGTCCACTTGCCCGCCTGCTTCCTTGAGTAAGCCCTGTGCCAGCCAACAGCTAAGCGGCCACTTAATCCTGCATGACTCCCTCCATGTCTCCTGGCCACATCGCAGGGAGGAACACAGACTAAGGCAGTCAAAGCTGAGGTTTCCCAGCAACCTATGACCTGGTAGGAAAATGTGAACTGTGCCAATCTGATCCCCTCTGCCTGGAATCCAGACTAAAGGCAAAGGAAGCATTGCCAGTTAGCAATGGGAACTGCCTCTATGGGATCATGAAAACCTCAGCTAGCTGACCTGCAAACTAAAAATTTAGGGAAATACAGGATAAAAGTGGGCACCGATGGGAGCTGAGGAAGCAGGGGTCAGGGAGTGGCTGGGAGGAAGATGTGGCATTCAGAGTGCCGCTGAGTCACTTCACTGGGTGAATGCTAGGTAAAATCTCCAGACCCCGGCCCAGTACCTCCCTAGGACTGTCCCCGTGACATCAGTGTTTGCAGAACCTTGTCCTAGATCCAGGGGTTGGCATGCCCCTTGCCCCTGTTGGTATCCATTTTACTTGAGTTAGATTTAGAGGGAAGGGATATCTTTGTTTTTTGTAAGGACAAGAACTTTTTCTAAAACATGTGTCTGACATCAGTGTTGTAGATATTTTGGCTCAAAAAACCCCACAGCTTTGGTACAACAGTAACTGATAAAGATGACAGAGTCCAGATTGTACATAAATGTTGGCTCCACTGGACTCTGCAATCTTCAGAACCAGGGCATCTGCTTAGAGAAGGACATCTACAATGAGAAGCCATGAAGAAGGCAATTAGAAACCATCTCATACAAGAACTGCATGAGGGGAATTTGTAGTTTGAAAGTAAAAATTAGGGAGACAGAAAGATGTTGTCAATATTTGTAGAGCCACCACCTGCAAGGTACACCAGACTTGCACCTTATTCCCGCAAAGGCAAGAACTAGGATTAGACAAGAGTTCAGAGGAGCTAGGTTTGAGCTCAAAGTTTCCTAACAGTGGAATGTTTTGCTGCAAGATAGGGAGTATACAGCCTCTGGAGGTATTTAACCAGAGGCCAGTTGACCAGCGACCTATCCCAGATGGGAGTTGGAGTAGTAGGGGATCTCTGATGTAATCTTCAGCACTATACACAGTGAATTTATCTACAATGATGATGCATCAGCTAAAGCTGCAGAAAGCTGAAGATGAAGCAGACCATAAAATAGACATTCCCTTCATGTTCAGAAGATTTCAAAGTGGTCCAGCAGGACAGGGGTGATGAAATACCCCCAGATCCTCTGGTGCTGATGAGACCATGCTTCTCTGCCAGGGGAATGATGCAGGGGGATCTCTTCTTACTGAGATTAGCCTCTCAGAAAGGTACCTACTTGTTACCTTCTAAGCAGATGGAAAAATCTGCCTTAGAGGATGTACTGGTTGGCGCCAGATAAATTTCCCAAGGAAAAAATAGATTCAACTAATTTACCCCAAGCCCCAACTAGGGATGTACAAAAGAGCAGACAAGCTGGTTCTGAAAGCTCTAACAATAGTTTAGCATTGCTTATCCACTGGCCTTCAGTCCTACCTTCTATGCATCATGAAAGTAAGTCCTGATTACCTGCAGGGACCATGCTCCTTGTGGCCCTGCTAGAACAACAACAAAAAGGCTATTCTTTGTGTGTCCTTTCCTCTGTGTTCTGCTCACCTCTACCATCCACATATGTAGCAACTTGGCAAAGGTCATGGGGGAGGAGAGAAATCCCAGCATGTCCCACTATAGCGGGGGTGTTCTGTGGACTTACAAGGTGGGAAATAGCATGGCATAAAGCAACTTCAGGGAATCTGCCAGTCAAGGCCTGGTAGACAAGATGACAAGTAGGTAATGTCACTACCACTGATATTTTTTAAAACGTCATGCTTTTTATTATTTTCCTACTATGTCCTCACACAGGACAATGATTCAACCCTGAAGTCTGTAAAATGCCCTCAAACGAAAATAGTTAAGGGATACTTCCCATTCAGGGTCTAAATGGAAGCCATGTTAAAGGATTGTTAGTAGGGTGGTGCCTCTGGCCCAAAGGAGTAGGGTGCCAGCCCCATATACCGGAGGTGATGGGTTCAAAAACTGCAAAAGAAAGTGATTGTTAGTAACCCAAACCAAGGAGAGTTGGTGTTCTATCAAACATGAGGGAAGCACAGAATGATGCCCTGTGGAGCATTCAGGCCTTCTGTGACAATGGTTAGGGCACACAGCGCAGCCCCTAGGTGCTACCCAGGCATCTGCCCACATCCCAGCCCTGCTGACAAGTCTGGCAGCATTTCCCAGCGCCCACCTTCTGCCAGCCCTTGTTGCCCTCCACAGCAGAGCTATGCATAGCGGACGTTTCCCACGGCAAACAGAGCCTGCCATTGAGCCATTTTTCACTGCACTGCACATGCTTTCTGCTGCCAGGATGAGTCACCATGCAACACATACCCTCATCCCCTCCACTCTGTACTTAAAATACTCTAGTCCTGGCCGAACAGAACCTCACTGTGCATGAGCACGTGAGTGAAGGTGGGACTAGCAGAGCAGACTGCACTGTGTTTGGCAAAGAGGTTCGGAGAGCCATTGGCTCGGGAAGGTATGAGAGGGCTGTGGGGGGTTTAGCCTGGTTCTCTCCCATGCAGTCTGCCAAGCTGTACCCTCTCTTTTGCAGGTACTCTCATTAGCCTTTCTGATATTGAGGAAAAGGATCTTACTGCTGGGGTTGATTTGTCCTGCTGCTTCTCCTAACCCAGCTTCTGACTGGCACTCTTGCTACAAACAGGACTGCCTTGTCCTCCTTTTCCCTGCCAGCTGGCTCCCGTCTCTGCCTCCAAGGTAGATTTTGCTTCAATCACAACAGCTTCTGGTTGTTTCCTGAGTTAGAACCTGTTGTTCTCACGTGGATGGAGGTCCCTAAGCCCCCTCTACTTACTCTCTGCTGCCCCTGCTTTCCGCTTCCCCTCTATCCACCCACATACAGAGCAGTAACCTTGGGCAGATACAATCACAGGGCTCCAGAACCGTCTCTCTTCCCTAGACTGCATAGAAACGGGGATTAAGAATTGTTCTCTTAAAAAAAACAACAACAACAAAAAAAAACAAGCTTTTACACCGAGCTACAGAATTTATTCCTCCTTCTTTCTTCAGAGAAACACTGGACATTTATAGGCATTTATTGAACAGCTTTCTTAGTTCCCCATGGTCCACACCATCCCTCCACACCCAGCCGCACACTCCACCTACCAGAGATACCCCTCCCTCTGGAGAACCACAAACTTTCCGCTTTCAACCTGCTGCTACAGCACTCTTCACAGACGGGGCTTTGCATAGCCCAAAGGGACACTATGTGCTTGAGTTATTCATTACTTGAATTAGAGGAGGTCATGGAGCAGGAAGCACACTGGAAAGCAAGGGGAAAGGTGTCCTAGAGGGTGGGGAATTTGGCAGGGTAGCCTTCTAGGGGATGATGGGAACTTAGAGTCCTGGCAAGAGGGTGGGTATCAGAACCGGCAGGTGACAAAGTCATACCAACAGCCCCAAGGTTACACAAGGTCAAATGGAAACAAAACTAGCTACTTAATAGCTCTTGCTATGCATGAGGCACTGGGCTTAACACTTTCTCACATCTCCCATTTAATCTGTGCAATAATGTATCGCTTCAATTTTACAAGGAAGGGAACAGCCCTGAGAGAATGGATGACTTGCCCAAGGTCACACAGCTAGCATGGTCCAAAGCTGGGATTGTGAATGCAGGTCTGTCTGGCTCACCACAGGCTTGCTCTATGTAGGGAAGGGGTTAGATGGGTGGAAGGATTCCAGATTGTCTAGAATGGTGGGGCAGGTGGAATTTGAGGTGAGCCATGGGAAGAAATCTGGCTCTTATAGGGCTAAGGATCATGTAATTCAGCAGCAATACCAGGCATGTGTGGGAACATGGAGGTTTCTAGGAAGCCTGAGAGAGACTGGTTTGGAATGAAATGCTGCATTGGTTATGCAGGCGTGACCCTCAGGACTTTATCAGAACATGTGAAGAATTTGCAAGCCAGAAGAGAATCAACAAAGCTTGGGAGCTAAAATTCAAGAGGTGGGGGGTGGGATTCCCCAGGGGGAGACAGGAGGTCAAGGACAAGAGAGAATGCCTATTCTTTCAGCATCAGTCTACTTGCCAGACTCAGCATCAGTCTACTTGGCATTTGCCACATCCCCGGAGAGCTAAGGTAGGATACCTTTTTTTGTTAAGAAAAAAGGGGAGTTCTAATTAAACATCTGTCACAGTGAGCCTCTCTTCACATACTTTGTTTTACCACATGCTTCTCCTAGAAAGGCCGGGGGAGACAAAACAAGGGTGGGTGATAGGAAGGGGCTGGGCACAGAGAAGGGCACCACAACCTTCCTCAATCCTGCAGCTGCATGCCTTTTCCCCACCACTCATCATTTTTTTTTTTTTTCTTTTTGGCAAATTCTGCCCCCGGCCAGCCTTCCTCCTACAGTAGTGTACACTGGACAATCATGTGTCCTTCCCAGAGAACTGACCTTCTGGAAAGTCCTCCATGAGGTAACTTCTGCTTGGGGGAGGGGGCTACCAGGGTATCCTATCTGCAGTCTCTTCCTGCAGTTTTCCTACCAGCATCCTGGGGCTTTTCCAGCATAAACACAACAGGGGCAAAGCAGGAGGTAGCTTCCTTTCTCAACAAACTGTTCTCTTGGTTGCCCTTGACAGAGCCCAGTAGCAGTCCTTCTGGGTCTGGGTAGGGGACTACTTCTCCGAGTTTCAGGAATTTTCAGGTTTGCACAGGTCTTGCAGGTGAGCCCTGAGAAGGACTGGTAGGAAAATGCTCATTCTTTGTATATGGATCAGTTGGAGCTTGTCCTTAGGCCTGCAAGGTTGACCTTGGGGACCCAGAGGCCAGGACAGAGAGTGGCCCGGACCAGCACTGGGTAATTGATATTGGGCTGGGAATTCCCCCTTTTCAGGATAGGCCACATTGCCCCCCAGGGATGGGGCTTCTCCGCAGTGATGGCAGAAGCATCCCTGTGTTTTCTGCTGTGTCATTGCCCTGAGAATGATGTGTGAAGCTGCTCAGGGACTTAGCAGAGGGTAATGAAACTAAGAGTTAGTTTCACAGCCACAGCAGATAAAGGGTAGAAAGGGATACTCCATGCCCAGGACAGCCCCCACAACGTCTTGCCCTGTGAGTTATGTCTTCCCAAAAGTACTTTAGCTCCAGGAATTTTACAGGAGAACATAGGGTCGGTGCCCCCAAGGGGGCATAAAGCATGCCAATGAGAATACCAGCCGCCGCCGACTAGGCACCAAAGAGACTCCTCAGTGGCTGGGTCACCCTGCAGACATTGTCGCCCGGGGTCTAGACTGGTGTGAGCCGCAACCGGTTTCGATGGGACGACTCACTCGGGGATACCCTTCCTGAGCTCTGGCTTTGGACTTCTGCCCTGGGTGGGTTTGGCAATTGTCCTGCTCGAGGTGGTTCAGGCCGCCCACAAGGAACACAGCCGGGCGGTCAGGAACCGGGGCTGCCGGCTGGGCTGGCCTGGAAGGAGAGAGGGACGGGCCGGAACTGCAACCGCAGAGGCAGGGAGTGCAAGGGGGTGGCAGGTGCAGGAGCAGAGAGGCGGGGCGGAGCAGGGCAGAGTCCCGGACTCTCCGGCGTCCCTGAGTGACCTTCCTCCACCCCGCCAGGGTCTGGGAGAGGTGGACTTGCAGTAGGAGGCCAAGAGGGCGCAGGTGATAGCAGAAGGGTAGAGGGAGGGACTGGGTCAGGACAGCCGGGCCGGGCTCCCGGACCTCTGGGTGACTCAGGTGCCACCCCACTACGCAAGGTAGAGCTGGGAGGGGGCTGCGTGGCGCGGTTCCCTCCGCCCTTCTCTGCACCCCGGCACTCCAGCCACCCCCTTACGCCTAGGCGGCTCCTTTGTGCCGGCCCCGCGCCCGCCCCTTCGGGCCCGAGACCCCGCCCCCTTCGCTCCGGTGATTGGCCAGCAGGGCCGCTAGTGGGCGGGGCCCCGGGCCGCCGAGTTGAGGTATATAGTAAAGGTAGGGCGTGCGCTCTCAGCCAATTTCTCGGCTCGTGGCGGGCGCGCGTGTTCCGTGCCCGCAGTGTGCTGGTCCGTCCTTCCTTCTGAACTACTGCTTCTCGCCAGTCTCTGCAGAGGTCACAGAAGGCGGGGGCCCAGCACGCGTCCCCAGTGGCAGCGGGAGCGGCAGCTGCGGGTTCGCGGAGCCCCCACACCCTCAAGGGCGAGAGGAGTGCACGGCGGACCAAAGAGAGCCCGCGAGCGGCCGTGCGCCCACCAATAGGTGCGGGGCTCGGAGCCGCCCAGCCTGTGCCGTCCCTCCCTCCCCCCTCCGCCCCCGCCGCCGCTGCCGCCTCCTCCTCCTCCCGCTCCTGCTTCAGCTCCTCCGCCGCGCGTCTCGCACTCGGAGAGCCGCAGCGGCAGCGGCGCGTCCAGCTGCGAGAGCCAGGCCGGGGACGCAGACCGGCAGCCGGAGAGGGCGCACGCCGCATTCACTTAGCCCCAGTCCCCGCGGCAGCTGCTGACCCGCCATCGCCATGGCCCGCGGAAAAGCCAAGGAGGAGGGTAGTTGGAAGAAATTCATCTGGAACTCGGAGAAGAAGGAGTTTTTGGGCAGGACCGGGGGCAGTTGGTGTAAGTACGGGGTCTGTAGCTCTCGCCCCCACCCCCCACGCCTTGTCTTTCCGGGGTGGCGCATGCCCCGCGCGGCTCGGCGGACAGTTCCGCACCCACCGCACTGGCCAGGGTGGTGAAGAATCGAGTGGGGGGCGCTGCTCGGATCGCGCTGGTCTAGGCTGTGGTCCTGTGTAGATGGGGGGCGGGAGGCTGGAATTTGTCAGGCAGAAGGTTATATATAGGGAGCGACCTGGTAATTTGCAGTCTGTCCTACAGTGTCGGTTGAGCCCTTTCTGGGAATGATCAGGCTTTGGTGACCAGCTATGTCTTGCCCTGTAGTCACGTTCCAAGTCCATAAAAAAATGAAATTTAGAGCTGTGAGAGAACCTCATGAGGTAATGAGATCGAATGCAGGCGAGGCTGTGTTACAGCATCTTTCTTCCAGTCTAAATCTGTACCTCGAGAGAGGAAAGGGAAGGGAGGAGAGGACTCCGTGCACACTGCAGTATTGCATAGGGGTGGCCGGGGTTTCCCCCCAGCGACCTTCCCAGAGTCATCACAGCCCAGAAAGGGCCCAGTGAGACTCGATTTCTCAGTCTTGGCCTGAAACATGGCACAGTCTGGTTGTTTTCGATGTCTACACAGACAGATGCAGATCGGTGCTTGGGTTGATTACAGAGAAGGGTCAGTCTAAGAAATAAATGGCACAAACGCAGAAGCAACCCATTTTATAGGATTTTGCGCAGCCTGTTGCTTGGTTGGGTGGACTTTTTTCCCATTGAAAATTAGATACCTTACTTGTTTTCCCTCCCTTACTCCGGAAGGGTGACTTTTTTTTTTTTATTTTTTAAAAAGGTCATTTTGAAGGGCAGAGTTGTAGGCGAATCTATAAGAGTCGTGACTGGGAGAGGGAGGGAGGGGACTCCCCCTGCATCACTGCCCCCCCTTCTCCAGTATCATCTTCATCATCATCATCACCAGCTGCAGCATCGACACACACCACTAGCACCACCACCACAGTCAAGAAAGAAGGTGCTGATGCGATGTTGCTGGTTAGGAGGATCTATGACAATCAACGGGAGAATGAGTCAGGGAAATAGTGCTTAGCTGACATTTTGAAATGGAAGAAGCTGCAATGTATGTTCTTTTGTAAAGGAAAAATAGCAGCCTGTAGTGAGTCTCTTTTGATTGAAAACTAAAGGGTTAATAATGCATCACACTTCAAGGTTAGTCAAGGTGACGTCTCATTCCAAGGTAGTGCTGGGAAGCATAGGTATCTCTGAGCCATGAAAAATGTAGTTCTTTAAAGGAATGGCTTTTAGCTTTTATTTTACATTTTATGTTATTTTGGGGAGACCGTTCTTCAGTGAGATTATTGTCATAGTGGTAGGCATAAAGGTAGTTCCTTGCATTTTCGTCACAGGGAAGGGAAAAGCTGAAGAACCATGGGGTGTGGAGGGTGAACAGCTCCTGGCCAGCTCCCTAGCAACTCCGTGTAACTTGAGGGCGGCCCAGGAGGCGCACTGCGGAATGGAGTGGGCACCCTTGTCCCCAGGTTAACTGGGACTTCCTTGCCTGGTGGTCTGCTGAGTCTCAGAGGCAGGAACAAGGCACATTGTACAATTGGCCCTTTTGTGTTTTTTTCCCTTAATAAAATATTTTTCTTTCTTCATTCCAATTCCATGCTTATTGTTAGAATAATATTCACTTTAGAGGGTAAGGCAGTATAGTCTCATTCTTTAAGCCGATATTTATTGGGCAGTACCTCTGTGAGAGAAAGGAAGAGAGACTGTGTGTGTTTTGATATTTGTGTCTGGATATCACATCCCACCAGGTATTAGTATGCCGATTTCTGAGTGCAGACACCTGAAGTGCTGTGCTTGCCTCCTCTTCTCTTCCATTCTCCAAGGTGCCGCTGCTGGGCTAAAATCCCTGTTTTCGTTTTGACCCTTTTTTTCTGGCAGCGTAAGAAATAACAGAGCCTCTCTGCGGCAGAGAAAGTGGCAGTGATAGCTTTCTCCTAAGGAGAAAATGCCCCTTTTCCAGCACTGGGCCCAGCATAGATGCCCTTGGGACAGGGCAGGATGCCCTTGGCTCAGTTTTGCTTATAGGTAGATTTTTACCAAGATGGACGCAGGAGACTCGCCTGTCACCTGCTGGAGAAATCACAGCATGCAAATCACTTTGTGCTTTCCACCCTATTAAGTTAATTCAGGCATTGGTAGATTTTTATATTTATAGTTGGGCCCAGATGCCATTTTTTCTGATTGTGACCCTTTCAAGGATACAATTTTTTTTCTAACTGAAAAACCTCTATATTACTTTTTTATTTTTTGAAAGAAAGTAAGAACAAATGCTTGAAAAGGAAAATGCCTCTAAAGCCTACCCCCAAATTCCTTCTCTAGCTAGTTGATGTGATCTGTCCTGCTTTCCTGCTTTTTTCTTTTTTTGGGGGGGGAGCCCCTGGTGGTGGTATCTGGGTGAGTCCTGCCAGTCCCCCCTCCCTTCATGCTCCACTCTAACCAAGTGACCTCACAGCACTAACTGGGGAGATTTTACTAAGTGACATCTTGGAGCAAAATGAGGAAAATTCCTCACTTTTCTTAGGGTATAATTTGGGTAGAATGGAAAGACTGTACATTTGTGAGTTTAATCAGTGTGCTTGTGACATGACTTATTTTTCCATTGCTCTATCTGTGTTTTAAACTGTAGCATCGGTTATGTACCGCCTTCTGTTGTTAGAATTAGATTTCTGGAGTCCAGGGAATGCATAGAGCAGTGTTCCAGTTGCTAGAAGGGACACCTATGGGAAAGCTAAGATTCACCAAGATGAGGTGGAATGGGCAAGAAAAATGTGAATCGGGACTACAGGAGCTCTCATGCTGACTGTGTTGTGCCAACTCTTGCCCCTCTTAGGAGCAGTCACTGGAAAAATTTTCCAGATCTCTTGACGTCACAGCCTTGCCATTTGCCTACTGCTGCTTGGATACAGAATGCAGCACTTAACCCTTGTCCTGCTGGGAGGGAATGCCTGAGCTGTGCTGCTGTGGTTTGAGATCATACAATCTTTCCTTTCTTCTTTCTCTTTGCTTGTATCTTTGCCTTTTTCCTTGTTCTTTTTTTTTTTGACAAAGAGAAAAAGAGATTATGATGAAGCATTTTAGTGTGGTTTTGTGTGTGTTTTGCTTGTTTTAACAGCCCGATTTCCCTGGACTCTTCCTGATCAGAAAGTTGGGCTTTTAAATATAGAGAGAGGACAATATGGCTTATTCCTGCAACTGTATACCCACTGCCCACTCCCTCCTCGCCCCCTCCCACCACATACACTTTCTTTCAATAATACTTTTGTTCTGTAGCTTTCCCTCAAATATCCTGGCATTTTAATGCACGGGATCTGGACCTTTTTAGAAGTAACCTTAGGCTCTTTGTGCAGTCCTGTTTCTGACCCAATAACCTTACAGCTCACTTGTTTCCACTTTTGCATTCACATTGAGTTGTTTGGCTGGTGCAGGGCTGCCAGGCAATGCCTAGTACAGCCTGTTACTATGCGGCTAATCGGGGAGATAATCCTAGTAAACCAGTAACTGATAGCCTCATTCCAGTCTGTGTCTGTGTCAGGGCTTTTTTATTTGTTTGTTTGTTTATTTTTCCTTTTGTAGCTATTTCAGCCTCCCTCCTGTTATCTTAACTATGGGAAAAAGAAGAAAGGCAGCTCATTAAGTCAGTCATTACTCTGGATTCGGTTAAAAGATGAAAGTAAGATGTATCAGTCGTTTTTTACCATAGTATTCTCTTTTCCCTGATCTGGTCCTCTAAGAAGAAAAGACAGTGTGCTTAGTCAGTAACACAAATCAAAGGTGGGGTGGGGAGCAGGACAGCTTCCCTGGGTTTCTCCGCGTTCATTGCTCTGTCACAGCATAAAAACACTCAGGCCTGGATTGTAGTATTTAAATGTCAAGGGATTCACAAGCAAAGAAAACATGTGTCTCCAAGGGAGTATATCATCATATTTTAAATGCATTGCATAAGCACAAAAACATAACTCTGGATTTAATTGATGATCCTCATGTTTTTTTTTTTCTTTTAATTTAGGGAATAAAATTATTTCCTATAAGGATCATGCCCTTAACGACCTCCCACACACACTGTAACGGAGGGCTATGCATCCTCCCATTCTTACCTTGTGTCAGTGGGGGTGAGGTTCCCTCACTGGATCAGTGTTGGAAAAGGAAGCTCTGGAGAAACAGGGGTAGAGGGGAAGCCAGGAAGGAAGTCTGTTCATCCCTGGAAAGATAGACTTTCATTCTGAGCATGCGACTGTATCATAGCCTTTTGTTTCTGTGTGTTCTCCTTGCAGTTAAGATCCTTCTATTCTACGTGATATTTTATGGCTGTCTGGCTGGCATCTTCATCGGAACCATCCAAGTGATGCTGCTCACCATCAGTGAATTTAAGCCCACGTATCAGGACCGAGTGGCCCCACCAGGTAAAAGCAACATGAATAGGTTTGGATCCTCCAGAGGCAAGATGGGTGTCACTCTTTCAACCGAGCAAAAATTCTTTTGAAAACTGCTCTGTAATGTATTTTGAAAAGGAGAAAGAGGAACTTCTCTGCTGCAGCCACATCTCCTATCCGCATTGCAGGCAGAGCTCCCAGGGTTTGCAGACATCTTATTTGCACAGGTCTGGAGTGAGGGGGAAGAGCCCTGGTTCATGGCCAGCCCGCTGCTCCCAGCTATGTGACTGTGGGCAGAGTTCCGATGATGGCCTTTGTTTCTTATCCCTAACACACAAGGGACTGGTTAGTGGGGTCCTTTCAAGGCCTTTCCACTCTAACACATACTTCTCACTTCTTTAGATGTGTATGACTTAGATAAATCCTTTTTAAAAAATCACCTTGGTTTCTGTTTTAAAAGGTTACCTTACTTTTAGGGCTGATGAGAAGCTCTGAAATGGGCAATTACTCACAGGGAGGGGAGCCTTCGGTTCAGGGGTCCATTTTCCCACTGCTGTCGATTTGTAGTTTGACCTTGAACAAAGTCACTCCCTCTGTTCACTTCTCAATATTTATACCTGTTTATTTAATAGGAGTCTTATTTACTGGTTTTCTGGACCCACTTCGCAGTTTACTTAAGTATTTCCTTTAGCTTTAAAAATGATAAGCTCTCTATGAAGAGCTTATCATAGAGAAATGCATACCGCCACCTGAGTCATCTGCTGGGATTTGGGTCTTGTCAGTGTGCAGCTGTGCGTGTCCATACAGTCATGAAATACCATGGAAGGCCCACTGCTGTCACACCTGACGCTGACAGCCAACACAGGGGAACAGTAACTAATAGGAATCTACCATCTGGCTCTTCTAAAAAAAATCATTGTTTGGAAGAACTAGAGAGAGAGGAAGTGTTGCATAACTTCCGGGTTCTCACATTATAAATGACCTTGAATCTGCAGCTAGAGGGTGGCAATGACTTGTCCCTTCTCTGCTTTCCCTGGGCAACGGTTTAGTAACAGCTGTATTTAGGTGACAATCTCGAGACTGTCTGCATGGCTTTGAGCAGCATAGATAAGTTCCCCTGCCTGTCACAGACTTGTCATGCCCACTCTTTGAGTGTGGGAGGGACTCACAGAAGAAAATCTTCAAAATTGGCAAACATTGTTGTATAGCCCTAAGTCAAATAATTCTTCCCTGTAAGAAAACCCCCAAATATTTCCAGGTAAATTTAGTTCTGGGGGATTTGAAGAGTGGAAAAAGAAAATGTGTATTTAAAATGACCTAAACCCACTTAATAATCTGCAGTTTCTGTCAACTTTTTATTGAAAGAGATGGGTCTGAAGGAGAGATGAAGGAAGAATTCTGATGTGCACATGACCTTGGACGTGTTTTACATTAGCTTCTGTGGCGGGAAAGCATGTCATGTCTTCCTGTCCTCTTCCATGAGCATTTTTAGGATATCATTAGTAGTAGTAATTTAAATTGGTGTAGATTCTTTTTTGTTTGTTTGGTTTTGTTCTTTGTTTTTCCATTTAAAACCTGTCTTTCAGTCATGATGCTGTTTGATGATAATTCTCCTGGAAGGCAGTGATGACCACAAAGTCAAGCATTTTATTTAGTTTCTTAGATTTTAAAAAATGGTTCTTGACTACATAAACTTTGGGGAGGCAGCCTTTAATAACATTAAAAATTTCCTCAGGCTCTTTGCAAAAAGGGAAATTTCACCTTTGAAAAGAAACAGCCACAGTGTCCAGCTGTGTAAGGACTTGGAAATGACCTTGCCTGGAAAATCAAGGGCCTGGCTGAGAGGTGCTCAGTCCCTGGTAACACCCTCTCTCCCTGCCTCCTTGTGTTTCCTTCCAGCCCCTTCTCCAAAGACACGTTCTTAGTACCTATATTTAGCGTGCTCACAGCAGTTGGACAGACCTGACAGACCGTCACTTCTCCAAAGGAATGCTGGTGGCTCATCTTGGAAATATGCATTCTTGTCTCTTGGTGTGAGTCACAGGAAAGTCCTTGGTCCTTCATCTTCTCTGTCCTGTCGCCTGAGTTCTTCATTCTGATAATTTCTGTCTCTTCTTTTGCTCATCGTCCCTTGTTACCCTGGCAGGAGAGTTTAGGCCGAGCCCTTCTACCACTTCATATTCTGTGGGATTTTTCTGTATCTTCACATGACATTCATTTGAAAATGATGGTAACCTTTGATCAGGAAGGCCCAGGCAGTAGAGTGTTGGCTGCCAAGAAGTATAGCTCTTGGCCTGCCCCCAGTGGCCCACCCTTCGTGTCCTCTGAGAGACCCTAATTGGACCCTCCTGTAGGCCTTAAGAAATTTTAGTTTGCACAGAATATCATTCCTTAAGTATACACATTAAATGTAAGAATATCCTGATGATTTTTTGGCTTCAAATTAATATCTGTAGTTAAGCCTCCATTTCATAATAGTTAATGAAGGGAAAATGTCTATTTAAGGCAGATAGAAGCACCTAATGGGTGTGAAAGATTGTATGTCATTTAAAGATTAGTAAATGCTATTATCAGCTAGATTTGAGGCATGAATAGAAACCCGGCCTGACTTGGTTTTGTCTGCCCTTTATATACTGGAATACTTTGTAATTAGATCTCTTCTGAATAACATGTCTGTACGTGGCCATATTAAGCAGTGGCAATTGTGCAGTTCATTTGAGTCTGTGTGTCTATAATATTCAGTAAGCTGATAGGTCAAATTGGAAAGTCTCAAAGAAAGGACTACACTATAAAATTCAAATAAAATTTAAGACAACATGGATACTATGTACAGTTTCTTAGCCCTGAGCAATGGTGGCCATTAAGGTGGCCATATTCCTTACATAGTGTCATTGCCGTGGGTATTATAGCAGATTTGCCCACTTCTGTAAAGCATAGAGTTAGAGCCTCAGCTGAGATATTAAATTAACATATAGTAAATTTCTGTTTGCATAGATCAGAAATGATTAATCACTAGCAATTTTCTGTTGCCTAACCTAAATATCAAAGCAGCCCCTGAGACCCGAAGCTCTTACATATAAATTCCCAAGAAAGTTGCCCTAAGAAGGAAAAGCAGGGACTTTGGAGTTGGACATAATTCCCACCACTCCAATACTATTTAGCTTCACTAAGTCTTAGTATTCTCATCTGTAAAGTGGGAATGGCACCCTATGAGGATTAAATAAGGTGACAAATATATGTAAAGCAAATAGTATTTTATGGTGACAAAACTAATGATATTAAGTAAAGGGTATGCTATTGACAGCAACCTCTATTTTTATGGCCTTACTTTTCTGTTAGAAGCAGTGATTCCTTTTTGGACACTGAATTTCCAGGCTGTGAACTTTGGTTGATATGGCAGGGTTGTCTTGCACACTTGTACTTTCATGGAGTCAGTAAAGCCTTAGCCTTCCCTGCAAAGTGCCTGGGAAATGATGGATTAGGAAACACATTTAAAAACAATTTGAATTGAATTTAAATGACATTGTAGTTTTTCTGCAGTCACTCCCTTTAACATTTCCACACTTGTTGGGTTAGCCCCTGGAAAGCTTTTTTCCAGAGGAAAAGCTCTTAGGAAAGTCCTGGGGGGGTGCCCAGCAGGGGGAGAGGCAGCCATTGGCTGTGCTGGGGAGGGCCGAGCAGGCACTTGTACAGGACAGGCATGCACACGTGTATTTGTGTATGGGCACTCACACAGTCGCCAGGCTTTGTCCCTGATTTGACCCTGCTTGTCTTGCCGCCTGCCCAGTAGTGTAATGGAAAAGTCTCTTCTTCACATCTGCCACCCAGGCTCACTTAGTACCAGCGGAATGAAATGAAGGTCACTATGTGTCAGTTGGTAGGTCCAGGGAGAGTCCCAGCTGGTTTGCTTCCTGGTAAGCAGGTATGAATCTCTGCACCTGTTCCTCCTCTTAAGGCTGTGGGTAGCTATTTGTTTTGCTCTGAAGTAGGGATGGCTCAATGCCAGCAGATTCATTTCCAAGGGGTCGTATTCTTGGCATGTTTGTAACCAAAGTCAGCACAGGAGAGTAGGGCGGACGAAGACCTACTCTGGGTACATACCAGCACCACCAGCAGATTCCGTTTCATCTTGATTATGACAGGGAAATACCTAATCTTAAAATCCATCAGGATATAAGCCATTATAATTCAAATCTCAGCTTAAGTAAAATTCCTGAGTAGTCATTATGTCAATCTCAGAATGCATCCCCTACCCCTAAACTAAGTCACACTTGTATTACTCTCTTTTACTCACATTTCAAAGGGGGAAATTTATGAATAGAAACATTTGGCCTCTTTATAGTTTGGAGGAATTGTTATTTCAAAGTGCCAGTGGGGTGTTTCTGTGCTGTTTTCAATTAGAATCCATTGACTTGTTCTATGCACAGGCCTCCCACTTTCCATCTCCTGTTCTCTTACTCAAATGAGTCCTGCTAACCTGTACCAAAGTCAGAGGCTGTGGATGAGTTAGCATTGGTGGCAGTTATGATTTCCAGAAGCTTCTGCCCAGTCTCATGGTTTGCTAAAAAGGGCACAGGGTGGGGAACTGTTAGGCTTCAACATCTCACCAGCTCATGTAGCTATTTCTTTATTTTTAAAGACAAGGATATGACTACTACGTCATCTCTTGGGTACACAGGAAGCCGAATGATTAACTTAAAAATGTTCTTGGAGCTGCTGAAAAATGGGTCTGACCCTCTATGCCATTTTAAGATGAATAAGTAGAGCAGAGACCTGATAAGTAGGACTAGGTAACACATCTGTGGGTGATGGTGAGAAAGAAATATGCTGAATCTGTGAAGCTCCATTTAAGGCTTTTTTTTTTTCCCCTGCACTGGGAAGGGCTGCATTGTGGAAGATGATAGTGGAAAGAATGAGAGAACATTAGCCTCATGGCTCTACTTCTATTTCCATAAAATCTGATGGAGTTTTTGGGCTGGTTGCTCTTGGTTGTTATTGGTGCTCTCATGCTGGTAATCTCATGACTGGCAGGTCCACTGGGTGCAGATAAGAGTGAAGAGAAGTGATGGGGATGAAAAGGAACAGGGACGAATCCTCCAGGAGCTTGTAACCACTTTCCCACATACATGCATGGATAGCCCTCCTCCTATGGCACGTGTGATACCATGTCTTATTTCAGGATATTGGTTACTTACCAAATGTTATATTTTATGTCTTGGCAAGTCAAATATACTCTTTGTACTTGTTCTCCAGTTTGGCCTTGAAGAAAAAAGCATACTTAATGTAAAAAATACTAGGCTTTGTCTACTCGTTTATATTGTTCTTTTTATAAAAGTGGCACCTGTCTTTTATTGTTCTGGGAATAAGCACAATTATGAGCTATGCAGAATATCAAAGATAAGTCCCTATGGATTATATGCCTTTTTAAAGATAGATCATCTGAACAAAATAATTTTCTTTGTTCTTGCCTGAAAGGCTACAGGAAAAAGACTGATAAAGGGTAAGCCCCTCCAGAGAAGGGCCCTCCATCAGAGTTTGCGACATTTAGCATGGACAGGAGGAAAGATTTCTGTGCATGGAGGGGTGTTGAACATGAATAGGCTATAGAGACCAGCAATTCATCTTTCTGAGCCTTTATAGGGAGCAGATTCTGGGTGTCTGGGAGGGTGTTAATGTGGCCCTGCCTGAAGGCAGGGAGATTGATTTCTGGCCAACATCAGGATCTGCATCAAAGCTCCAGCCTGAGGCAGAAGATGAGCCAAAGGCAGTTAATTTCCAGAAAGCACAAAGGTACCTTTTGTCCTGGGCCCTTCCCTGTATGTGTTAGGTAAATTGATACTAACCTGCAGATATAAAATTAAAATGAAAAATTAAAACCAGAATCCAGAAGTATCTTAAGTCGTATTATATGTAAAGGGGGGGGGGATTTATATATATTTGTGTGCGTCTGTCTGTATGTATAAAAATGCATATGTATACATACATAGGAGTATGTGTGTAAAATTATATCCCCCAATTTTCCTTTATCAGAGATTGCTTTTCAGGTTGGAATGTATAGGAGACACATGTTAAGTGTGCATTGCGTGCATGCTGACGATTAAGTCCAGTTCTTTGCCTCTTGTGTACTTCTTAGTCACCTGAAGGTTTTTATGGAATATGATGCTCATTGAGAGTGTCTGATCTAGTGATTCGTTAGATGTGTTAAGTGACAGATACAAGCAGCTGTCCATGTGAATAACTGTTACGTGGTGAAAGTGGCTGCATTCTAGTTTAAATACTTCAAACTTAGAGGCAAATTGAGAAATTATAAACTTCCTCCATTATAAAACTAATAGGAACCAAAATACTTTTTTCCTAATGAAAAAGCCTAATTCTTTTCCTTTCCTTCCTGCTGTTTCCCTTTTTCTCAAGAGATGGAATAAGGAAAGGCTAATATATCTCTAAAAGCAAGTGTACAGCCAAACATGAGTTCTCCTTACTGAAGGATTATGGCTTTCAGGTAGAAAATGGTATTTTTCCATTACCTGGTTTTCATTATTTCTTAATTTCCCTTTCTAGAGAGAGATGAGACCAATTGTATTTGGCCAATTGTTTCTTTGTTTTTAAGACTCCAAATCTTAGGTAAAGTTGAAATACAAGTATCAAATACCCAAATTGTTGTTTCAGTCCTTTCGGGTGGCTTTATTAAATATTGTTACGTATTTTAAAGGAGATTGTCCTATCAGAACAAAGTTATCTCCAGCACTTGGTGTGGTTGATGTAAATTCAAGTTCTAAAGGCTGGCCAGGCAAAAGATTAGATCTGTTTCCTGGAATATAATTTGAAACCATAAGCCAGTGATTGGATGTTCCTCTGTCTTTGGCCTCAGGGAGTTAGCAGCTACAAACAGAGCTCATCCTTGTCCTACAAGTAACTAACAGCTCATGTGTACATGGCTGATGAGAACCTGTCAGCAGGGCAGGATTTATGCTGCCTTTGGTGAGAGTCATGAGTATAGATACTGTTAGACTTAGGACGGGGCTATGTCTTGATAACCCATCATAAGTTGTAAGTCAGAAATGCACTTACTACCCCAATAGACCTATCATAAAGTTGAAAAATTATAAATCAGGGACCAACCATAATAATAATAAAAGAGTTGCCAAATCTGGCCTCTTACTTTCTCCTCTTATTAACAGTAGTCTGATTGATAAACGTATAGCAAATTATGTAAAAGATTTGTACATCTTTTCGAAGGATCTTCTGCGAGTATCTAATTGCTTTAGAGAAATCACTGTTGAGAAGAAGAAATTTCCTAATGGTTAGTAGAATATCTCCTCAGAGAACTCTCCTCTCCAGAACAGGCCAAGGGGCTGATCTGTGGGGGTTTCTAGGAGGAAAGGTTTGGCAGAGTCTGGACAAAGAAACCAGAGGAAGCAGAGATAGTGGGCGGCATGAGAGATGTGAGGAAGGAGAACAGAAGATCTACCAAGGAGGCAGTGGCCGTGTGACTATGGATGGCCCCCTGGACTTGACTTTTTCTTTTCTTTTTTTTCTCTTTTCCCTTTTCTTTTCTTTTTCTTTATATATCTGTATGTGTGTGTGTATGCTTGTTTATTCTCCCTGGGTGTGTTCAGAGGAGCTGATGATGTGACCTAAACCCAAATCATTCATGCTTTTGTTTTGGAAAAAATGTTTGGATCAGAAGTTGGATATCTTAGAAGAATGACCACTACGGCTATGTTAGTTACCCCCTTCTAAGACTCCCTTCACAAACTCTAGAGCAGTGGTTCTCAACCTGTGGGTCACTACCCCTTTAGGGGTCTCTTGTGTATCAGATATTTACATTACAATTCATAACAGTAGCAAAATTACAGTTATGCAGTAGCAACGAAAATAATTTTATGGTTGGAGTCATCACAACCTGAGGAACTGTATTAAAGGGTCCCGGCGTTAGGAAGGTTGAGAACCACTGCTCTAGAGGGAAACGTTATTCCCCAGGAGAAAGACGCAGCTGAGCTTTCCTGGGGTTTGTTATTACTCAGCTTCTTCTACCAATGTTCTCTATCACTTAAAATGGAAAGGACAGGGCAGAGACTTTGGCCCAGGGTCTAATCCAGCTGGGCAAGTCACAAGATTCTAAGACTTGGTACTTAACTGTCCAGTGTGTCCTTGGTTTCATCAGTTTCTGATGCTTCCCAGTAGAGGCCAAAGTCAAGATTCTTTAAGCAAGCCAGGTGCAGTGGCTCTCGCCTGTAATCCTAGCACTCTGGGAGGCTGAGGCAGGTGGACTGCCTGAGCTCACTGGTTGGACACAGCAAGAGAGAGACCCTGGCCGGGCATTGTGGCAGGTGCCTGTAGTCCCAGCTACTTGGGAGGCTTAGGCAAGAGAATCACTGGAGCTCAAGAGTTTGCTTTGAGCTATGACACCACAGCGCTCTACCAAGGGCAACAAAGTAAGACTCTGTTTCAACAACAACAACAAAAAAAAAAAAGGGAAAAAAAAAAAAAGATTCTCTAAGCAGCCTTGATGTGCATTTCTCCCATGTTGGTAGTATGCACTTGACTAATCTTAAAAATCATGCGTTATCCTTATTGAAGGATTATGGATTTCAGGTAGAAAATGGTATGATTCCATTACTTGGTTTTCATTATTTCTTAATTTCCCTTTCTAAAGAGATATGAGGCCATTTGTATTACTCTTTCTGGGGCAGTGGTACCCGCGGCATGTTAGCCACACTAGCTGCTGCTCCCACCGATCACATGGTAGTGGATTAACAACAGAGGTGCTTGCTAAAAAGATAAAAGGTTCGTGAAAATATCTGGGTAAACGTGGACTTACTTTTGACCATCACTCCTCAGCTTCTGAAGAATGAACTAGCAGTGTTGTTTTGAGTTGCTTATGCTTTGGGATATGACAGGTGTTCTCTTGTCACATTTAATAGTGGTGATTGTGGACTTGAGATGGAAAACAGTCTGCCTAATTCCTCCTCCTCTTCTTTCTCTCTCTCTCTTTTCTAGATAGGGTCCTGCTTCGTTGCCCAAGCTGGAGTGCAGTGACATTGTCATACATCATAGTTCACTGCAGCCTCAAGCAATCCTCCTTCCTAATCTCTCCAGTAGTTTCACCATGCCTGGCTAATTTTTTTTTTTTTCCTATTTTTTGTAGAGACAGGGTCTCGATATATTGCCTGCAGTAGTCTTAAACTGCTGGCCTCAAGCAACCCTCCCACCTCAGCCATCCAAAGTGCTGGGATTACAGGCATGAGCCACCATGGATTAGCATCCCTGTTCCCATCAAGGAAATGGAGCCTTGAGCAGCACTGGACCAATGCAGAGGCCACCAGAAAACTAGCGGCAGAGTGCTAGGGGGCCGGCTGATGCCAGGCCAGAGGGGACAGTGATGGGCTTTGCAGTCCGAGTCCTGTTGTGTTTATTCTTAACATGACCTTCTAGGGTTACTTTCCCCTTTTCAGTTTGTTGGGGACAAACATTTACGTTGTGTTAGCTTTTTGGTTTTGCTCTTATCTCCCAATCTGCTGTTGCTGGTCACACCACATCTCCTCAGACAGTTCTTCTCCCCTTCCCACTTTCCTCAAGGTTAGATGAGGCCACTCCTTGCTTCCTACATTTTTTGCTCTGGAGGAGATTCTGGCAGATTTCCTGCCTGACACATCCAAGGCATTTACCTTGCATCTCTCTGGCTGCCTGTGCACGGATCTTCCAGTGGTTCCTCAGGTGACGGTCCCTTCAGGTTCCATCCCATTCTGATTCCAAGATTATTCTAAGAAAGCACCCTAACCTCCCGAGTACTGTGAGCCTCTCTGGCTCTGGGCCTTGACTCTGCAATTCCCCGAGGTCCAGGCAAGTCGCCTTGACTTAAATGTCTTATTTATTGGGGAACTCTACTTACCGTTGCTGTCTCAAGCTTTAAATTTCAGTGGAAGCTTTCTGTTCACCTTTATTTTATTTTTGCAGGTATCAATTTATTTTATTGTTTTCTTTTGTACTATACATGATCACAATGCCAATTGTCTAATTCAATTTAGAAAAAGATTGTTCAGGGTATATTTAAATTGCGTTAAACAAACAATTTTCTGTGGCTTGTGAGTTTTTAAAAAATTTTATAGAATTGTGGTAATCTTTATTTTAAAGTGAAGATTTCTTTTATGAACAGATTCTGCTACTTCCCCTTTGACTCCTTTCCACCACTGTTGACAGTGAGATTTTCCCCCTACATTATTCAGGTTCTGTGTCACACTTTTTTCGATGATTCTTCATGTCACTTGTAATGTCATTTGTCTTGGGCACCCTTCTGCCTTGCTTCTGCTGTTCCTTGTCGTCATGTCCATCTCTTCTCTCCTCTAGGGAACTACCTGTGTGGAAAAGCATGCCATGCAGCTCCCTGATCCCCCTCCCATGTTACTGAATCCCTTTGAAGCTCAAAGCCATCCTCAGTCGCTAGAAAAAAATAACAGCATTTAGACCAGCCTTGCTGAAGCCTGGTTCGCAGGCCTCACAAATGGTGCTGCTAAATGGTTAATATACTCTAGTTATCACTTCCACTGTGATCACTTCATTATCCTTGTATCTGCATCACTCTTGCCACTCTCAAATTCTCATTCCCCAGAGTAGTAGTCCTAAACCAAGAGTGCTTAGGGATTCTCAAGTCCCATCATTAGAGATCAGGGTATGCTAGGTCTGGGGCACAGCCTGTGAGTCTGCATGTCTAACTAGCACCTAAATGGGGTTGCGATGGGGGATGGGTGGTGGGAGGCCAGGGCGTCACCCTTTATCAGGCATTGTGATGAAGAGCCTCCTTGGGGCCCAACACAAAGAGGGCTGACCTGGGCTGGGGATTAAAATCAGGTTGCCAGATTTAGCAAATAAAAAATAGAGGAAGTACAGTTAAATTTGAATTTGGGGTAAATAATGAATAATATTTTAATATAAAAATAAGATGCTTCCCATCTAGCATCCGGGATATAGTTATTTATTCATTGTTTATCTGAAGTTCATATTTAACCAGGCATCTTGTATTTTTTTCTGGCAGTTGTAGAATAAAATGCAGATGTGATTCACTCTCTAGCCACTGTCCCTGAGGAGTGCCGTGTAGTACTGTTCAAATACCCATTGAGAGCGTCCTGTGAAGGCAGAGGACTTGTGGATGTTAAAGAATTAGCAAACTAGTCAGCACAAATTCAAGGCACACACTCTGAATTTTATCTGGCTGGCATTGACGTGCTCTAACTCTTGGATTTGAAAGCAGGAGTGATAGGTGAAAAAAATCCAACTGAGGGGTGGTGCCTGTGGCTCACTGAGTAGGGTGCTGGCCCCATATATCGAGGGTGTCAGGCTCAACCCTGGCCCCGGCCAAACTGTAACAACAACAACAAAAATAGCTGGGTGTTGTGGCATGCGCCTGTAGTCCCAGCTACTCGGGAGGCTGAGGCCAGAGAATCACCTAAGCCCAAGAGCTGGAGGTTGCTGTGAGCTGTGATAATACAGCACTCTACTGTGGGCAACAAAGTGAGACTCTGTCTCTAAAAAACAAAAAAAATTCCAACCAAGGTTATAAGATCTTAGGAAATATCTCTGCTAGGTAGTCTTGAGTCTAGAGGAGTGTTTTTCAACTGGTGTGCCACAGGCACACTGGTGTGTCACGAAAATTTTTAAAAGATTATTAAATTATTTTTGAAAGAAGTTCAAAGCACAGTAAGTATATTCCTTTTCTTGACTTTTTTTTTTTTTTTTTTGATCTACATAATGTAAGTGTGCCAAGGAAGTTTATAGGTTGAAGTGTGCTGTGAGATAAAAGAGGTTGAAGACTGGTGGAGAGCGTTTAAAAGGTTATACATTCATTGCTAAGAAGGGGTATGAGACATGACCGCTGTGCGCAAAGCTCACATGCCCTTAGGGAGGGGAAAGCTGCCTGCATACCGTGCTAGTCTGCATTTTTAAACAGTGTGTACATGTGGGGGTGCTACAAACACAACAGGCTTTGGAATACAGCACACCTGGGTTGGAATTCTGGTTCCACCACTTTCTTTGCAACCTTAGGCCAAGTTCTTAACCTTTCAGAGCAAGCAATGTTTTCATTCATAAAATGGAGATGATGCCTATCATAAAGTGGTGTGTTAGGGAGATTAAATGATATATGATATTAAGGCATAGTCATTGTACTTCCTCTAAATGTCAGGAGTGATTTCTCAAGGGAGGTAAGAATTTAACCCATTCTTTTCAGCTGGGTGGGTTACTAACATTAATGTTTTGTATAAGGAAAGTCGGCTTTTGAATTATCTGGATGGATGGCCATCCCACTAATGACTTTATCTGTCTTTTTCTTTCTTCCTGGTCTAGGATTAACACAGATTCCTCAGATCCAAAAGACTGAAATTTCCTTTCGTCCTAATGATCCCAAGAGCTATGAAGCATATGTGTTAAACATAGTTAGGTTTCTGGACAAATACAAAGATTTGGCCCAGAAGGATGACATGATTTTTGAAGACTGTGGCAGTAAGTAGACTCATTGTACTTGTTTGTGGTTAGTTTCCTTTTTCTTTCATTCTTATTTCCCATTACTAGTTCTTGTTTAATGATCAAGAGATAATTCTGAAATAATAAAAGGTTGAACCCTGCCATATTGAGGACTTTTCTTTTTTTAAAGCAGGAGGACCCAATGAAAGAAGGAATGTGGCCTCATGTATTATTAGTTTCTGCATTTGAAAGGTTTTCCTTTAAAACACTGGTAGGCATGTCTGCTTTTTGCTATTCAGACTCAAAGACCATAATTAATAGTTTTGTTTCTCTTATGCACATTAGAAATTACAACTGCTTATTTTCACATCCTCCCCCAAAAGTCCTCCCAGCAGAAGAGCACAGGGGGCCTTCTTCCTTCAGAGCGACCTTCTGGTGTGATTTGCTACCCTTATACTCATGGCTACCTAATCATTCAGGTTGAGATTGATAATGACATATGTCTTAGGAATCATCATTTTGGATAAGAAAGTGATTTATGAAGGGGCGAGGAGATGGGGGAGGATGAGTGGAGGGAGAGTAATTGGTAGGACCACACCTACAGTGCATCTTAGAAGGGTACAAGTGAAACTTACTAAATGCAGAATATAAATGTCTGAACACAATAAGAAAATGCCATGAAAGCTATGTTAAGCAGTTCGAGGAAAATATTTCAGATTGTATATGAAACCAGCACATTGTACCCCATGATTGCATTAATGTACACAGCTATGATTTAATAAAAACACACACACAAAAGATGAAAATGACTTATGAAGGGTAAAGAGTGGTTCTAAGTTTCATGAGGTCATTGACATAAATATATGTCCTCCTTGCTGCCTGGAGTATGAATTTCCTAGTCCACATTCTCATTCCTGCCTCCAAAAGGCTCTCTCGAGTTAGCCCTTCTGATTCAAGTCCAGTATTTAGCAACTCCAGTTCTTTATAAGGCAGACTGTGGTTTGGTCAGAGCATGGGGTGGATTGCCATTTTAAGTTATTTTGGGAAAATTTAGCAATTTACAAGACTCACTTTGTGACTTTTTCTCATTAGAATTTAAATGAGGTTTTCACCTTACTTTGTAGTAATTAGGCCCAAATAATAACTAAGGTGACTCACTTTACAGGAGATGGACTAAACTAAGACACTTTATCATCTGAAGGGAAAATAGTTAATTTGTAAATGTAACATATGTAAATTATGGTATTCCCACATTTTCCTGTAGGAGGCTATGTATTAACTTTGAATTCTATATTCATTTAGTCTTTCTCTGGTTTTTACAAGGATGAAAAAATGCTAGAATAAAATTTCTTACTTGAACAAATGCTTATAAGAACTCATAGCTTGAAAAGGCAAAAACTCAAATCAAAAAAAATTTTTTTAAAAACTGGAATGGCAGTTGTAAAAGGAAGTTATTTCTTGTTCCGCCTTTACTTCTTGACATGCTAATGAGAGGCATACCTCCAGGAAATTCTGACCAAAAACCCTTTTAGTTCAGAACATTATTGACAATCCTTTTCACCTCAGTCCTAATTCGAATATCCCTGTTAGGAGGGAGGCGAGTGTTCACCTGTGTAAATGATGCTACTTATGCAACATGATCCAGTTTCCTTTCAGTCTTCTAAATAGCTGACTAATCCATTAGTTAAAGGAAGAGAAATATTGCCAGAGACCAAATATCATGTGCTGATCAATTATGACGAAGTGTCCCAGCTATTGCTTTTGATAAGGTACCTTGTTAGTGTCAGTGAAGAGAGATGGCTTGCTGGAAATGCTTGCTCGAGGCTTGATTCGGATCATGCATTCAATGCAGAATAGTCCTGTTTTATAATAGGTAATTGTGACAAGAAAGAAAGTTCTTCTTCCTTTCTCAGCAGTATTAAGGGAATTGCTGATACAACATAAAAAATGACGTTGGTATTTTTAGGTGTGCCCAGCGAACCTAAAGAACGAGGAGAGTACAATAATGAACGGGGAGAGAGGAAGGTCTGCAGATTCAAGCTAGAGTGGCTGGGAAATTGCTCTGGAATGAATGATGAAACTTATGGCTACAAAGAGGGCAAACCGTGCATCATCATAAAGCTCAACCGAGTTTTGGGCTTCAAACCTAAGGCAAGTAATACTTTAAATCATAGAAGTTAGATAAATCATTCATATTTTTTATTTAGTTGATACAGGACAACAAGATAAAACAATGTTATAAGTGCAACTTTTGAAGTCCGGTCAGTAGGGTAATAGGAAAAACTTTTGTGACCACCCTGAAATTCCCATAGTTAAGACATTAATCTCATTTTCCAAAATTAGAGAAATTCTGAGAGGCAAAGCCAGATGTGGAAGTGAGTCCTTTGGCCCCATTAGTATTGTTAATACTCATGCTCAATATCTGGATAAATTTCTACAAATTCTTTCAAAGTAAAAACAGAAAAAGACATTTTAAAATTTAAAATATCACTTGCATGTGTAATCAGGTTTTGGCATTCCTGGAGTCACAAGAATATTTTCAAAGAATTGTGTAGTAATTTGAAAAAATAATAATTTTTTCTAAATGATTTCATTCAAAAAATGCAAGCTGAATTGGTGATTGTATTGTGGCAACTCATAATGGGTATGTTACTTGAGAGCTCTGAAAAACAGCAAATTGCCATTGCTCACTGTTTGGTGAGATTATATTCTTTAAAAGGAATATTTATTGGTGGTATCTCTACTTCTGGAAAACGGGGCATCGCAGTCTCTTCCCACTTCCTCCTGGTCATGGATTAAACAGTGTTGTCCTTTGCCCCTAAACAGGGCTTCTTTCAGCTCATCTCCCACATGAGCATTGCCATGTAACTGTAGTTTTTAGTTCCAATGGAAATGAACTCATTTCTTACTGATAGCTGGCTCTTTTGTTCACTGATTTTCTCTTGATGCTATCTATTATTTTGTCGCTACAATGCTTATTACTCATGATTAATATTTTTAAAAAGAAATCAATGTAGAGATGAAAAGTTTTGTTAACTGAAAGACGCATGAAAGCTCCCTTTTTGCTACCAGAGGCTAAAAAGAGTAAGTGGGTGGATGGATTGTAAAATGGCTGGCTTGATGGATAGCTGCAGAAATTAATGTACTTTTCAACAGAATTTTAATCTTCTTTCCACATCACTTAGGATATAATGGAAGAAAAATGGTGAGACCCATTTTGCCACAATGTATTTGATATTCATATTGCTAGGGAACATTTAACCAAGATCAATCAGCTATTTAGAAAGGAGTTGATGCTTATGTGGCTGCAAGAAGACTGATCTTCATATCTGTTCTCAATGAGCACCTTGATTTTGATGTTCCTCATCACTGAGTGGCATTTGAATTTCACAGAGGGAGTCTCTTCATATCTCTTCCCACTTTTATAGAGATATTCTGTTAAGTGATGAATTCAGCTTTTGGTTTTCAGTCCTTCTTTTTTTTTTAAAAAGGTCTCCACTTGGTGGCTGTTTCCACTTTCTGCTTTTTGTCGCCACACAAATCTGTACTATTTAGTCATTGGAATTGTTTGGACAAGAGATCACAGTACCCCAGCATCTTACCTTACTCTTTGAGGATTAGATTTTGACAATCTTTTTTGTTTGTTTGTTTTAATCACTAAGCATTTTCTGTTCATATTTGCAAAAATAAATATATTGCTGGCAGAAAGTTCCAAAGAGTGAAATGCAGGTAATCATTTTCTTTATTCCTAAAAAAAAAAGTACCAAAATGTGGCTTCCGGGCTGATATAGAAAACTGCCCATCTTGTCTTGACTTTGCTTACATGATGTGGTGTTACATCTCAAGATTTACTTTATGCTGACCTGAGTAAGCAGGTTGCTGTGGAATGTGTATTCATCACACTTCTGAGGTAGATTCGAACCAGAGATGTAGGAGGAAAGGTTCTGGTTATTTCTCTACAGCAGTAATGTTCAATATGTACTCTAGGTCCTTTGAAAGGATTTACCCTTTGAAGACATTCCTTCCTTTAAGGCAATGCTACCTTGAACTCTTTGACATTTTACTTTCCTAACAGAATTGGAAAGAAACATTCCTTCAATGGCAGTTCCCCACCACTGTCCCTATTCCCTGGAGATTTTTTTTTTTTTAAAGGGGAAGCTTAGTGAAAGAAGGCTTTTTTGAAGTAAAAGGATGGCATTATTTGCTCATGGCTCAGGAAGAAAGCCTTTATTTTATAAAAACAGACATGTCAATCAATTTTTCCATGTAATATAATCTTAGCAAATAATGAGCATTATTTTGGGGATTGGGTCTTACTATTCAGTGTCCTTAAGCAAAGCTTATGGTTCACTATTAGAAGCACCACTTAGAACTGGACTATAGCACAGTTTAATTATGGTATTTGTTATATTATTCTATGTAATAATAATTGGGTGGGGAAAATAAAGAGTTAAGAAATAGAAATGGATAACTACCAATGGATGTGGTTGGTGGTTACCCATTTAATAGAATATTTCTATAGATTCAGGAAGAAAGATGAATAATTATATATTATTATAATTATAGTCTTGGTTCCTTGAACACTTATTTTCATTTCAAGAAAATCACAAACATAAACGTTCCTCAACTGATTAGGGGAGTCATTCATTTCTGTTATCCTGAAGTGTTTTGTTATTTCGAGTGACTTATTGTGACTGATGTGTGCTTGTTTGGGTTACAAACATGTTTTATTTTTCACAAATTTAAAACATTATTTACGACCTACTGACCAACATGAATTTTGTTTTTAGCCTCCCAAGAATGAGTCCTTGGAGGCTTACCCGCTGTTGAAGTATAATCCATATGTCCTGCCTGTTCAGTGCACTGGCAAGGTAAGGACACACTTAGGGTCACTGGGGGGTGGGAGGGGGAGAAGAGGGGAGAATGAGTGAGATTGAGCTGAAGGTCAAATCTTAATACAGGAAATAAGAAATGCCGCTTCCAGGTATTAGTCTCAATAGGTTGAATTTTAGCTATACTAGGTAAACCTTCTTAAAAGGACAGAAAGATACAGTAAGACCTAAACTGTCAGTTTCTGCATTGGCATAAGAAACTCAGATATCTGAATTTAATCCCCTGGGGTATTTGTTTATTGAACTGAGAGGTGAAGAAGGCCACAGAGTGCTTTTCTGGATCACAGCAAGTGTTAAACATTTGAGGCCACCTTTTTTTTTTCTTTAATTAATGTCACACAAAAATTTGTGGTTTAGGTTTCTCTATTGAAAAAAATATTGAAGTTTTCAGATGAAAATCAGCATGTGTTCCCATTATATCTCAAAACTGATGGATAGTTTAGAGAGACAGACAGAAGGCAGAAGAGGAATCCCCAGTGCCATGCCGGCCGAAAGAAAGGAAATGGACACAAAAACGAGAGGCAGATAGTTAAAATAATATGACTGGAAATAGCATCTAACTGGGCCAACACGAGGAGTTTCTGACTTTCATTGTTGGCCCTGTTTCTAGGAGGTTGTTGTTGGCTTGGAGAAATGCTTATTTGGCCCTTGCCTCAGTTTCCCCATTTGCATAATGAGAATAGCCTCCTTTTATGAATATTTCTAAGAACTGCTGTGGATTAGGCTGAGTGTATGTTCTTCCCTGTCATGGTAGTTTCCGGCTGCTCCTTAGGATTGAGTCTTATTTGTATGTGAGCATAAGTAGTGATGTCTGACATCAGCCTAAGTTAATGTCTCATTTCATTCTGGTTTTTAGCGAGACGAAGATAAGGATAAAGTTGGAAATGTGGAGTATTTTGGACTGGGCAACTACCCTGGCTTTCCTCTGCAGTATTACCCCTACTATGGTAGACTCCTGCAGCCCAAGTACCTGCAGCCCCTGATGGCTGTACAGTTCACCAACCTCACCATGGACACTGAAATCCGCATAGAGTGTAAGGCGTACGGTGAGAACATTGGTTACAGTGAGAAAGACCGTTTTCAGGGACGTTTTGATGTAAAAATTGAAGTTAAGAGCTGATCACAAGCACAAATCTTTCCCACTAGCCATTTAATAAGTTAAAAAAGATACAAAAACAAACCTACTAGTCTTGAACAAACTGTCATACGTATGGGACCTACACTTAATCTATATGCTTTACACTAGCTTTCTGCATTTAATAGGTTAGAATGTAAATTTAAAGTGTAGCAATAGCAACAAAATATTTATTCTACTGTAAATGACAAAAGAAAAATAAAAATTGAGCCTTGGGACGTGCCCATTTTTACTGTAAATTATGATTCCATAACTGACTTGTAGTAAGCAGTGTTTCTGGCCCCTAAGTATTGCTGCCTTGTGTATTTTATTTAGTGTACAGTACTATAGGTGCATACTCTGGTCATTTTTCAAGCCATGTTTTACCGTATCTGTTTTCTACTTTATGTGAGCAAGGTTTGCTGTCCAAGGTGTAAATATTCAATGGGAATAAAACTGGCATGGTACTTTTTTAAAATTTTTTTTTCGGTTTGGCTCTTTCAAAGATAATGGCCCATCAATGAGCATTTTTAACACACTCCGTAGTCTTTTCCTGTGGTGTTAGGTCTTCTTTTTTTTTTTTTTTTCCTGGGGCTGGGGGCGGGGGGCTGTCATGGGGGAACTGCCCTTTAAATTTTAAGTGACACTACAGAAAAACACAAAAAGGTGATGGGTTGTGTTGTGCTTCGTACTGAATGCTGTCCTGACATTTCTTCCTTGTCCTCCAGTATGTTCTAAAGCTGTGTCTGAGATCTGGATCTGCCCCTCACTTTGGCTAGTGACAGGGTGAATTAATTTGCTTTGTACATTTTCTTTTTCTTTGCTTTTTTCCTTTCTCTGGAGGCATCACACGCTGGTGCTGTGTCTTTATGAATGTTTTAACCATTTTCATGGTGGAAGAATTTTATATTTATGCAGTTGTACAATTTTATTTTTTTCTGCAAGAAAAAGTGTAATGTATGAAATAAACCAAAGTCACTTGTTTGAAAATAAATCTTTATTTTGAACTTTATAAGAAGCAATGCAGTACCCCATAGACTGATGTTAAATGTTGTCTACAGTGCAAAATTCCATGTTCTAACATATGTAATAATTGCCAGGAGTACAGTGCTCTTGTTGATCTTGTATTCAGTCAGGTTAAAACAATGGACAATAAAAGAATGAACACATTCCTCACGTGCGAGATTCACTCTTGTCTAAATGCCTCAATCTGTGACTTCTTTCTTTCCTATACGGCTAGTTATCCAAGATCTTGAAGAAATATTGAACCTGAAAGACAGATGCATGATTTTATTGATACAGGGGTTTGGCCTAACAGAGCTTGGGCAGGACTTTGGAATTGCAATACCAAAGCATATCCCTTCCCAAAGAGATGACTTGAAGGAAATCTTCAAGTTCACTTTTAGAACTATTTTGCAGTACTACTTCAGCCAGCTTAGAACACATAGAAGTTTGGTTCCTTTTAGTTCTGCACTAGGTTTGTCTGTTTAAAATAAAAAAGTCAGACTTGTTTGCACTTCAGTTAAAAAAAAAAAACAACTAGCCTTAGTATGAAAGAAGACAAACATCAGCTTTCTAAAAAACATTTTCTAGGTATAATTGAGGTGAAGATTTAGTATCACCTAACCAATGAGGGAAATACTCACGGCATCGTATTTCTGAAAACAGAAACCCTTGAGAAAGTCTGTGCAGGCCAAGCAAATCCTTGAAGCTGCACGGTCTACAGGACTCCTCCCTCCTAGAGGCAGACCCGGGCCCACTTCATGAGAGACAGCTAACTCAGAAATACCAGTAACAGCTTCATTGCTCACCATCTGCTCCACCCTTATTATCGTGCTGATTTCTCTCTTTATTCTTTAAAAATACTACCTGAGACTCTGCTATCATTAGAGCACAAAATGTGTCGCGCCAAATGAATACCAGAGGAATGATATTCTATTTCACAAAAAAATAGCAAAGGGAACTGTGGCGAATGGCACAACTGCTTAACTTTAAAAATTTAGGAGCTTAACTTAAATTTTCTGTTGAAGGAAACAGCAAAATCTTTAACAACATACCTTCACAAAACCATGTTTCCTCAAAAGCAGCCCACATTTATGGAAAAACAAGTTACATAATAGATGATTTGTCTTTCTGAAATATCAGTTCATTTTGTAGTGTGCACATGCGTCTTCAGTTTGTGATTTTTCTGAGCAAGAAGGGGAATTAGGGCTTCAGGTCTGAGGAAAGGGGAGCATTTATTCAAATTGGAGAGTGGTTTGCATTTTTGAGGCTGTTCTAGGTCATGACCTTGATGAGACAAACTTAACCTACTGTTATGAGTCATAGTGTGTGTCTGCCTATCACTTTCTCCAAGACGCTCTCCAAATCTTTTTTTTTTTTTTTGAGACAGACTCTCACTGTTGTTCTCAGTAGAGTGCCGTGGTGTCACAGCTCACAGCAAGCTCAAACTCTTGGGCTTAAGCACTTTTCTTGCCTCAGCCTCCCAAGTAGTGGAACTACTGGCGCCCGCCATGATGCCTGGCTATTTGTTTGTTTGTAGTTGTCATTGTTGTTCAAACCTGCCAGCCCCAGTGTGTGTGGCCAGAGCCCCAACCACAAGCTATGGACACCAAGCCATTCTCTCCAAATGTTGCTGCTTTTAACCTCTCTAGATTGTGCCAGCCCATTTCCTCCCATGATCCTTAGGGTTGTACCACTTTTAGGATACCGGAGAGTGGTTTGTATTCTTGACTCAGTAGATACTATGTGCCAAGCACTCTCCTAAGAGCTGAGGGTAGATCTACCAATGAACAAAACACAAAACTTTGTCTTCTTTGCTCTGTAGCTCACGTTCTAGTGTTAAGTACTTGCATATTTCTGATGCTTGCTTCTATACATTTACTATGTCTTCCTTTCTTTGTATTTGTCAGCTTATTCTGACTCTTAGTAGGTAACACATTTTGAGGGTTTATAGGCAGTGCTATTTACCTTCCTTGGGGTATTCTTTAAGGAAGGGGCTTTTGCACAGGTCCAGTCACAATTACGTACTCATTCATCATACAGAATATAAAAGGATTGAGTTTTTCAAAAGCAGGGTTTCTCAAGGTAGGCTGAGTACTGCTTGGAATCAACAGTATTGAAATACCTGGGCACAGTGGCTCACACTTGTAATCCTAGCACTCTGGGAGGTCCAGGCAGATGGGTCACCTGAGCTCAGGAGTTAGAGACCAGCCTGAGCAAGTGAGAGACCTTGTTTCTACTAAAAATGGAAAAAATTAGCCAGGTATTGTGGTGGGCACCTGTTATCCCAGCTACTCGGGAGACTGAGGTAAGAGAATTGCTTGAGGTCAAGAGTTTGAGGTTGCTGTGAGCTATGATGATGCCACAGAACTCTACCCAGGGCAAAGGAGTAAGGGTGTCTCAGAAAAAAAATCATTACTAAGTGGAGTAAGAAGGATTCTCGTCAATACATCATACTCCCAGAAGGAAAACTGCAATGTGGTCTTAGTATGCTTTCAACTCAGGTTAATCTCTCTTTCAAATAAGGGAGACAGACCTTGGGCTCTGAACCTTTGGCAAGTAATATTATCTAGCTAGAATTTAATAACTTTTGTGTTTATTGTATTTATTTCATTACCTCCAATTAAGGACAAGTAATTGAAATAGTTTAAAACTAGTTTTCCATTTATGGTAGTCAAACTTACTAAGTATAGCAATAATGGATTTCAAGAAAAATAAAATTTCAAGTGGAACTTACCTATGCTAATTATGAAAGGGACAAATGGCTGGCTAAAATTGAGAACTCTTTGAAAGTATGGCATTAACAGAAGCCAAGGTTTTTGTTTCTGTACCTGTTTGGCCAAAATCTGATTTAAACCCATGTATTTCAGAACAATAGCATGCCCTGTCTGCTCAAGCTCCCTCCCTATTACCAGAGGGAACAGCTCCAACTCCAAATTAAAAACATTATCAGAGATCAGAGATGAAAGTCATGGTTATCAAATTTTTTCAAAGCTCAATTATAGCTCACACTCTTGGCTTCTTAAAGGATTAGTAACGCTAATGTCTGTGTATATTTGGCACACACAGGAGACCCAAATGAGGTTACCTTGCAAATCTAGGACTGAGGACGTTATGAACACAGAGGGAAACTATCCAAAAAAACACTCCAGAACAGTTTTAATTCAGTGAGTCATGTGATCTTGGTTTCAAATCCAACACAGAAAATGTGACTCTCTGTTTTTTTCTTTAAGAGGGAGCTAGCATTAAGCAGATGTGTTATCTGTAGTCCTCTTGGCTGGACACTGGGAAAGAATGACCAAGAAATAGAGAAGCCTGTTATTCTTTCAACCTGTGGTTCCAATTAGTACACATATTCTACCCAGGTGAAACGAAGAGGGTTGGGTCAAGGCAAGTATCTTGGTCCATGCTTTAATTCTATATTTTTCTCCAAGAGACTTTAACAATAGTCTGTTCTGAGAGATTAAATATCTTATCAACGTAATAACTCTTATTGGCTACAGAATCCAGCCATGTAGCCGCAAATGAAACCCATACCCCAACAAAATGCTCATATGATAATAAAACTCTAACATGCTATCTCTAGCTTGCTTCACCACAAAGCCTTTAATAAACTTGGATTTCACAAAAGCAGGAGTATAACTAGTAGCCTACAATGGGCTGTCTTTTCCAAGGAAACACTTTTACACTTATCTTGCCCTCCAGTGTTGGCCTTGCACAGGCCAGGTAGGAGGTGGCATAGGATGATTTGAACCGCACCTATTCAGCCAGACAGTGCCTGATACAGACATTATTGGGTTGGTCTTTTGGTTCAAGTGCTTCATTCCTGTGAAGGAAAGATTTCATTCCTGTAAGGTGGCTCTATAGTACTCATAACTGGTTATAGGAATTGATGGTTATTAAATTAGCAAGTAATGGCAGAGTTCTGCAGGAATGGGATATAGGACCCATTCCTTTTGATAAGGAACAGGCATTCTAAAAAGACCAGTGGGTGAGGATCAGGTCTTGGGGAGGTTCTAATGTTTCTGTATTGGCATCTCTGGGCATCAAGGGAATAGTATTTAATGCTAACAGGCATTTCAGCATTGTACTTCAGAAAGTGAAACATGATACAAGTCCTCTACGCCTAATGAAACCTTTGCCTAGAGCTAGCCTTTCTTCTTTACTTTAATTTGCAAATTTCTCCTGCGCCTCCTACTATGTACCCAGCACTTGTGGGAGGGAGTGGCCAGACACACAAGGTCCTCATACAAGTTTTGCCTTTGCTAAATGTCTTAAATGGTCTAAACCATTCTCATCATTACCACTTCCTTTGTCTCTTTCTTCTGCCATTCATTTAACATTCTGCATACATCTCATCCTGGATCTTTAAAGATAGGAGAGACTTGTTTCTCAAAGCTCATAGCCTACAAAGAAGAAAACCAAAGTAATCAAACAAAATCTCCACATTGTGCTAAAATAGACGTGCAAATAATTAACTACTAGTGAGGACAGAAAATATTCATACAGGGGTTAGCATTTAACTTGAGTTTTGAGGATGAGTTAGATTTGATATGATGGAGAAACAGCAAATGTTAGCTTAATACACAATTGATAGGCCAATGGGCAATTATAACTTACATGATTAACATGAAGTCTAGTTTTTTCTCTACCATTGTTAGATTTAAATAAGAAGAGTGGCTTACATTTATTTACTACTTTATAGTGTGCAGTCTCATTTCGTATATAAATCTCATCTTAACAGCTCTGTGAAGTTGGTCCCCTCATCTCCAGGTATGTGTGAGGGTCCTGAGACTGAGAAGCCCCATGGCTTCCCATATACTAAGATGGGGAACTTGCTAAGTTGGCAGGGCAGGGGCTTGAACCTGTATCTTCCCACTCTAAGCCATCTTGACTCTGTGATGTCCCTTTGAGTAGTCTCTGCTAGAATTTAATTCTCGGCCCTGCTATTTCCTGGTCAGATGACCTTGAGAAGGTTACTTCTCTGTTCCTCATATCCCACATCTATCATATAATAATAGATGCAGTGATTATGAAGATTGGGTTATTATAGGGAAGGTATTTACAATAGTGCCCAACACATAGTAATCACAGCATAATAGATATCATTATTGTTTCCCACTGTCTCACGATGTTAGGGCCCATCTGCTGTCTTAGTGAGGCCCTGTGCCTCTAAGTAACTTCATCATGCTCTGAGAGCTAAAGCTGCTGGGGCAATTCCTGCTCGTCAGAGACAGCATACTTAATAAATCAGGTAATGAACTGCAAAAGCAGGGTCAAGAAACTTTGCAGACTAAGATAGTAAGGAAATATGATGACTAAATACAACATATGACCCTTGATTGGATCCTGGATCAGAAACAATTTTTTTTCTTTTACCTCCAAAGACATTTGGGGGTGTAATCTGAATGTTTGTATGGAGATAACAGTACTGTATTAATATTAATTTCCTGATTTCTGATCATTGTTCTGTAGTGATGGAAGAAAATATCTATGTTTTTAGGAAATATACATTGAAGTATTGAGAAATAAAGGGGAATTATAACTATCATATAAAATATGTATTACTGTGAAATACATCTAAATAATTAAATACACATAAAAAAAGAGAGAAGAAAGGATTACTAACATGGTAAAATGTTAACATTTGGGGAATATAGGAAAAGGGTTTGCAGAAAAGTCTTTGTATTAACTTTGAAATTTTTCTGTACATCAGAAATTATTTGAAAATAAAATGGTAAAAATATTAATTAGTAGAAAGAATAGAAAGGGTACTGGATTTGGACTTAGAAGAACAGTTTGATTCTAGCTACTATCCCTAGCACTCTTAGGCAATTAGGCACTCTCTGAGCCTGTATCCTATTCTAAAATTGAAAATAATACAATCTACTTCATTATGCTTATGGGTAAATTAATAAATTTGCAGTTATTATTTTACAAATAATAAATTTTCATAAAGTATATGTGCCCCGTGTTCCCACTCTGAGACTAACAGGTCAAGATGGACTCTGCTACAAGTCAACTACAGTGAAATTTAAGGGATGGATTATCTCAGTTGGGAATATCAGGTGAGCAGGGGAGAAAACGCAAGTGAACTTGACACTTCCTATTAGAAATTCATTTTTGATTACTCCCCATAGAAGAAAGGTGTTTCACAAGGAACATAGTGTGTCCTAAAAAAAGTAACTTTGAGTAAAACAAAATGTAGATATAATGACCAATTCTTGAGATTAGTGATTTTCAACCTGGCCATACATTAGAATCATCTTATAAAGCTTAAAAAAAAAACAAACAAAACCAGGGGCTTAGACTCCAACCCTAAAGAGTTTGATTCATTAGGCTTTAGGTAATTCCTGGACACCTACAATTTCAAACAGGACCGTGGATACTTCTGATGTTCACTGGGGTTGCAAACCACTATCCTAGAGAGTTGGTCAAAGTAAGTGCCCCAGAAATGAGCAAGTTCATTTGATATCTATGATCATAAGTGATTTGAAAGAAAGGATGAAATCTCCCCATTTAATTTGGCTTTTATTAGTATCCGCACTACTTTGGAGGCTTATGCCAAGGAGATGGAGAAGGTCTCACGAGATGAAATGGAGAATGTGGAAAAGAAGTAGACAGTAAACATCAAAACGGTCTTTTTGGAAAAAGAAATTAAAGCAAGTTTACAGGTTAAATTCTATAAACAGTGACTCAGAGGAAAGGGATCTTGGAGTGTGTCCTGGTAGTTCCTTAAATACTTGGGCCCAATGGGTAACTGCTGTCTGAGAGACCATCAATGCCGAATCTCCTCACAAAAAATACTGGAAATTAAACCCAAGGAATTATGGTATTCTTTTTAAAAACACCCACATAATATTTTATTTATTGGTAAGTTCTTACTGCTATACTTCAGACACATTTCGGTTAGAAAATCTCCAAATTAGAAATAATAGAATTAGAAAACAACAACTATAATTATTTAGATGATAGATAGCCTTTTTTTATAAGAAAAGATAAGAAAAGCAAACAAGCCCTTAAGTTAGATTAGATAAAAGCTGAGAGGATATATAATCAAAGTTCATCAGATAATCAGGGGAATAGCTGGGATAGACTTTTTCACTTAAAACTAGAAAGAAATAAAAAAAAATGCTAGGGTAATTTAAGACTTAAGAGAAAATTACTTCATATATTGTCTCATTTATTCTCACTATGAAATGTCATTATTTCTATTATGCAAGTGGGTAAAATGAGTCTGAGAAAGGTAATTTTCCTAAATCACAAAGTTGGAAGTGAACAAGTTGGGGATTTGAACTTAGACCACCTGATTCCAGAGTCTGTACTCCTGGACCTCCCTCATACTTCAGATTTTAGTGAAGGTTAAGGGAAGCCCATTTGACACAGTAAGATTCAAGTTTAACTTTAAACTTTTGATTTACCTTTGAACTCAAGCTCAAGTCAAGTAGAAGTTATTAAGAGCTCAGCCAACTTCTCTTTCTCCCCACCAATTCTTACAGACTTTGGACTGACTTAGAAATAGAAATACTAGTATTGCAATATTTATAGTTTAGCCAGAATAAGATAAGAAGTCTTGTTCTGGAAATTCATTTCTCAGTTTTTAATCTTCAAGTGTTACTAAAATGATGCTTGATAACTTAGTACAATAAATCTTCAGTCATCAAAAAAGAATAAAATATATTTCTATTCATAAATTAAAACAAAAAAGCAAACAGAAGCACTTGCTATCCTGATAAAAATAATAGTAATCAATTATACTGATTGCAAGGGACATAGAGACAGTATGGCATACTAGAAAAACCCAAGATTACTGGCAAGGAAATTGATGCTCTGTAGACTGAGCCCTGTGGTCTTAGGCAAGCTGCTTTCCTCCTTAGGGCCACACTCTGCTCATGGGTAAAAATAAGGGGGTTGGATTAGAATTCAAATTGCTCAAAACCTAGAATCATGAAATGTTAGTGCACACCAGGGGGTTAAGAGGAGGGTTTCTCAACCTCTGCCACCTCATGGCACCTGGACAAGGTTAATTCCTGTGTGGTGCGCTGCAGTTCTTGATTGCAGCTGCTGCCCTGGGCATCAGAGGTGCAATTTCTGTCATTTGTGGGAAAGTCTGAGCTTAGAGAATCCCAAGTTCAAACTCATTGTTTTTTATATTAAAAGACTAACTCACAAACACATTTTGTGACTGTAAAACAACCCCTAAGTTAAAGTACATGTCGTCAGTGCATTGTTATGCTATGTTGTTTCATACATCTTTCCCAACTTCTCTCCCTTCAGCCGTTTTCCACATGTCAACCAGAAAGCGCTCATCTTAAAAATAAAAATAAATAAATAAATGTAAATTTGATCAGTCAGCACCCATTCCTCCTAAGGATTAACTCCTGTTTCTGTGTTTAGCATAAAGAGCCATAGTCTTACAACAGCCCCCAAAGCCCAGCATGGCCCAACCTCTGTTTCTCCAGGGCCATCCGTGATGTTCTTTCCTTTGCACTTTAAGCTCCTTTCCTTTCCTAAGACATACTGAGCACCTCTCCACATCAGGGCTATCCCATCTGCCCTTCTCTCTGCCTGGGGTCTCTTACCTCCTTTCCCAGCTGTCAATCATTCCTTCAGGTCTCAATTCCAAAGTCATTTGCTCAAGAAACGCTTCCCTAATCCCCCATCTATCCTGCGTTCCCATGCCCCTTCTCATCCTATCTTTCCACGTAGCTCTAACCAGAGTTTGCCCTTGTTCGTTCTTTTTTGTGATTACCTGATCAGTGTCCGCTTTCCTCATTAGACTATGAGCGCTGTACAGAGATGTGTCTCCTGTTCACTCCTGTCTCCTCAGGGCCTATCACAGTGTCTGGTGTGTAGTAAACTCCAGTGAATTTATGGTTTGGTTTTAGTTGGAGAAGTCTTCCTGGCAATTTCAATTCATTGAAATGCTAGTCCATTAAATTTCTCGTGATGTGAAATGTGGAGATGGCAAGGCTTTACTCATTCTAATTAGTGAAGAGTATGGCCATTCATTTAAAACTTTTCACTGTAAATATTCTTAACAATTTTTGAATTGTGGACTACTCTGAGATCTAATAAAAACTATGGACCATTCCTCTCACCCCTCCCAAATGAATATATTCACATTTTGCAAACAATTTTAGGGAGTCCGTTTATGAACTAACCCCATTAATAAATTTAAAATCCCTATATAAGACATAAAATAATCACATGACTTGAGTTTTAGCTACCTTTTCAGGCTTACCTGTAATTCTCTAATGCTATTTTAAACTCTAATGTGTGTATACATGTATCAAATTCCATATAGTTATCCAGCATGCGCACTATTTCCTCTGCTTAGAAAGCCATTCTACTTTTTATTTTTAATCTATCCTCCAAAACTCCAGATCTCATATCTTTCAGGGGCCTTGCCTGCTCTCCTATTGGAAAATGGGTACCTCACAGGGTCTGCCACAAAACCCAGTAAAGATCAATCTCCAAGTATTGCCAAAATGACCTATTTTAATGACAGTCTCTCCTAGAAAACATTAAATTCTTTGAGTAGGGAGTGAGTCTTATTCACCTCCAGTGCCTGGAACAATGACGGGCACAAATAGGTATTCTACAAATGTATGTTAACCTGAAAAGGACCCAAATTAACAGTGTTAAGCACGGTAGTGTGCACCTACAGTGCCAGCTGAGGCAGGAGGATCAACTAGTGCCAGGAGTTCAGGGCTATGGTATGCTATGAACATGTCTGCAAAAAGTTTGGGAAACATAAGTGAGACCCTGTCTCTTAAAACAAAACAAAGAAAATCCCATAAAAGGTAGAAGAGCTGAGCTAAGAGAATGCAAAAATAATATCCTTCAAGAGAGAATATAAAGTGGAATACTAGTAAATAAAATGGATTACTTGTAATGTGAAATTATCTACAAAGGCCATTAAAACAGTAGAATACACAACAAAGGTTTTTTAATTTTTACCCCAGCAAAGTGACTTAAAAACCTTGGCCTAGTATACCAAGGTCAATATGGGTTTTTAATACAGAGTATCATCATGTAACTGACAAAACAACAACGACCCAGGGAAGGATTCAAAGCTGTGCTATATGCTTCTGTTGTAAAATGTCTCAACAATTCTCTCTCCTCTGTGAATAGTAAAAAGCAGATCTTAGCTCTCAGATAGGGATTGTAGAGTAACCAAAAAGTTAATCTGTAACAAGCAAAGGGGAGAACTTTGCACGGAAAGTTATGTACACTGATATTCCAAGCAAAGAAATTATTTTTGCTGTTTTAAACCTGTAGTTGTTATTAATTTACCCAGCAGATTAAGCTATTTGTAACTCAAAAGTTGGTGCCATAAGGGATGAGTATTTATCACAAGAGGCATTACCATACATTATGAAACGGACAGTAAGCATGATGCATAATGGATTTCTACAGTGTGACTGGGAGAGTCAATGCCAGTTCACACATTTTTGTTTCACTTCCTCTGTGTTGGTCTCTCTTATGCAGAATTATTTGTTGTCATAAGGTCAGTTAATAGCACAGTGGGAGGTATGGTGGAAGCAGGGGCAGAAGTGATTTCAGAAGCTTCCATAGACAAACAAATTTTTTAAACTACTCTCAGAGAATCCATGCATAGCCTCACTCCAGCCTCTGTCTCATTGAGACCACAGTGGGGATGAGAGACATGGCTTTGTGCTCTCTGAGTAAAAGGGCAGGGACAGTAAAGCAACCAACATGGTGTGCTTACAGAAAAGATGGGATTTGCCACGTGTGTCGGCCTGAATTTAAAAACAAAAGATGGTATCCAGCACAACTGTGGGTACACACTGCGCCAAGTGAAAGATGTGAGCTAAATGTGATGAGTGAAATGTGAGAGTATGGTGGGCTGGGGAAAAAAGGTAGTATTACTGGAAAAAATGTTGTAATGCACATTAGATTCATCAATGAATCTGTGGTTTTTCTAAGAATCAGCCTCAATTTCCAAGGCAGACTTCCTATCTATACCTAGACAGATGGAAATCTGAATGGTCCAGTGGTTTGGGGTTTCCCACATAGCCATTCTATATAAATTAAGCAAAAACAAATATGGTTATTGATAATTGCTGATAAACTCACCAAGAGTACAGCCAAAGCCCTTTGGAGCATGACAAAATTATGCAATAAAATCTGGTAATCAGATAGGCAACTGACTATAGTACACATGTGATTTTGATTCCAGTGGCTTTTTCCTAGGGGCTAAAACGCAAGAGTGTTACAAGAAGGTCCTGCCACTTGTCACTGTCAGCCAAATACAGAGATGGGGATAAGGTCTAACAAGCGCTATTATCAGAAGTCCAGCGATTCTGGAGAATAGTGAGAGAAGCCTCTCCCAGACTATTCTGCCCTCCCATTTCCAAAGCCACAGTTTTATACATAAAAGTTCAAAGCAAAAACCATGTCAACCCTTATTTATTTATTAAAAATAAATAATCAGCATAACTCCTGACCCCAAACAACATTTCCAATTCAAAAGTTAATCTCCTAAATCAACTGCCCTAAAGTACACAAGATATACATTTTTAAGTTAAAACTAAATTTACAAAATAAAAAGAATGGAAGACAGAGGGTGAGTGTCAGGCAGGACCTAACCCATCTGTGTGGGTCAGCAGCTGTGTCATGTTGGCCTGGCCTGACTGACTCCATCTTACTCTCACTACATGTGCTCTCAGGAGCAGTGGCAAATCAAAGAAAGAGCATGTTTTAATATATTTCAAAGTCTCAAGTGATAAAACCCAATGACCTTTTACTAAACATAAAATGGGTACATAGGATACCAGCTGTATGTCTGACTGCCTGCTTCATTCCTTCTCTTCCTTCCCAAACTATTTGTTGATAATCAGTTTATTGATAACCAGATGTTAGATGGAACTTCAAGGACTCACCATACAACGAGAACAACATAGAAACAAATACTTATTTTACAATATGCCAAATACTTTAACAGAATTATGTAAGAACACTGGGAAGAAAGAGGAGAATGTACTTGTGATTTTATTAGTTGTGTGATACATTACCACTAAAATGGGCAATGAGAACTATGGCCTTGTCATTTCACAGAGACTGATGGTGCACCTATTATGGGAAAGCACAGTGAAATCAGAAGAATCCTTTGGGATTCCAGAGACTCTTATACTTTCCTCATCCCCTTCAGGAGTTCAAAGGCCTCCTCTTGCTGACAATCTGACAGGCTGATATTTGAGAATTTTTTTGATGGATAAATAAATTTCTATTTTTTATGAAGTTTATGAATAAAAATGTAAGTTAATAAGGATAATGCATAGTAAAATATTCAATTATTTTAATTATTTTTGAGGGAGACCTAATATTTCTGGCTCAATTACTGTAGTACTATCCTCATGCACAATTTTCTACTCTAGCTTCCCATTCTAGAACTCTAGGGAAATAACACTTGCTACATTTAAGATTATACAGAAAGGCAGTGATGTTAAAGAAGATAAATTCTGGACTTAGATTGCCCCATTCAAGTCTGTATTTGGCTCTGTTCTAGTTGTATGGCTTTGGGGAAGTTCCCTAACTCTTTGTGCTTTAGTTACTCATCTGTAGCTATGTCATTGGGTTCTTCTAAGACTTAGCTAAGGTAATGTGCACAAAATACTTAGGATACTTAGCATATGGTAAGGGCTCTCTATAAGCTAGTTGATATTGGTACCATACACATAAAAATAAAAAATCAATAAGCAAATGGAAGAGTTAAGATAAATTTCATAGCAGAGTTATCTTTTAAACTTAGCCAGAAACATGACTTAATCAAGTGAGTTCTAACTATATCAAGTAAACATTGTCCAATGAGATTTAAAAGTAGTAACTATAGTAGCTTGAATTTCATCTATACTTTAAATTAAGAAAACTGTGACTTTGCTATAGACAAAACACCTTTAAAATACTGTCTAGTTGCTACCTTTATGGCTAAATCAATGTTCAGGTTAAAGGACAGGATATAGCAACTGTTATCATTTGTTTCACAATTGTCTTTCAGAAAACCGCTGTGGAGGGCTTTGACATTTGAAGACTTAAGTCCTTTCAAGTTTCTTTTTTTTTTTTTCAAGTTTCTTTAAAAGCTTCACATAACTGGCAAAACCTTCTTAGTACATTTATTCTTAAAAACATTGGGACTATTATTTTCCTTCTGTTGTTAGACTATTCCTCTGTTTTTTCTTGTTAAAATAGAAATGCCCATAACAGTTTAATGGACCAAGTATAGTGGTGGGTCTTGCAATTTTCACTCTGAAACCAAAGTGGGAGTAGCAGTAATATTTTACGAATTCAAAAAAGAGTATTTTAGGCTCCTAAGTACTCACTTAGATTTTTTAATCAGTCACCTGAAAGTTACTCATTACCTCAGAAGTGTGCAGACCAAAATCAAGAGTCCAAGGTCAAACTGCAGAGTAGACGACAATAAGTGGGGTTAGTTCCCCTTCCCTCACTCTTCCAGAGTCAGGAGAATGAAGGAGGTGGACAGCTGTGATAGTCAGTAACACGAATGCACTATAGGCATTCAAAAATCTCAGGTTAAAAAGGGCACTTTGTCTCTCTTCCCTGGTATCTGGACCAAAGTCATCTACCTATGCCTGTGCTGCGGCCGGTACCTTCTCTCAGCTGTTCTCTTTCACAGGATGCCCAGACGCACAACAAACTCTATACCAATGCTACTCTAGAAGTTTTTTCAGCCTCAGTGAGGTTAAAATAAATATTTTATCACTGAACTACCATAATTGTTAAAATAAATATATATATTTTTTGAGACAGAGCCTCAAGCTGTCACCCTGGATAGAGTGCGGTGGCATCACAGCTCACAGCAACCTCCAATTCCTGGGCTCAAGCGAGTCTCTTGCCTCTGCCTCGCAAGTAGCTGGGACTACAGGCACCCGCCACAATGCCAGG
>CAUYON010088583.1:0-11829 GCA_963573935.1 Arctocebus calabarensis
CTTGCCTCAGCCTCCCTAGTAGCTGGGACTACAGGCGCCCGCCACAGCGCCCAGCTATTTTTTTGTTTTGCAGTTCGGCCGAGGCCGGGCTTGAACCCGCCACCTTCGGTATATGGGGCCGGTGCCCTACTCGCTGAGCCACAGGAGCCGCCCAGGATCACATTTTTTTTAAACTTTATTCAAATTAGTATGAGGGTACAATATTTAGGTTACATTGTTCTCACTTCTAGGAAAAAGTTCCCACATTTTTATTTATTTTTTTTAGAGATAGAGTCTCACTTTGGTAGCAGCTCGCAGCAACCTCCAACTCCTGGACTTAGGCAATTCTCTTGCCTCAGCCTCCCAAGTAGCTGGGACTACAGGCGCCCCCTATAGCGCCTAGCTTTTTTTTGTTGTAGTTTGGCAGGGGCCGGGTTCAAACCCACCATCCTCGGTATATGGGGCCGGCACCCTACCAACTAAGCCACAGGCGCTGCCCCCCACATTTTTTTTTTTTGAGACCGATCCCCAAGCTGTCACCCTGGATAGAGTACCGTGGCATCACAGCTCACAGCAACCTCCAATTCCTGGGCTCAAGAGAGTCTCCTGCCTCCGCCTCCCAAGTAGCTGGGACCACAGGCGCCCACCACAACGCCTGGCCATTTTTTGGTTGCAGCCGTCGTTGTTGTTTGGCGGGCCAGGCTGGATTCGAACCCGCCAGCTCAGGTGTACGTGGCTGGAGCCTTAGTCCGTTGATACATGGGCACCGAGCCAATTTTTTTTTTTTTTTTTGAGACAGAGTCTCACTTTGTCATCCTTAGTAGAGTGCTGTGGTGTCCTAGCTCACAGCAACCTCAAACTCTCAGCCTCAAACCATCCTCTTGCCTCAGTTTTTTCATTTTTAATAAAGATGGGGTCTCCTCTTACAATGGGAAGACCACATTTAATGTGAAGGTAGAAAAGGCCTCCTTAAGTCAGGTGTTGTGGCTACGCCTACAATCCTAGCACTCTGGGAGATGGAGGCAGGCAGTTCCTCTGAGCTCAGAGTTCAAGACCAGCCTGAGCAAAGCAGGACCCCATCTCTACTAAAAATAGAAAAAAAAAAAACTAGCTGGGTGTTGTTGGGAGACTGAGGCAAGAGGACTCACTTGAGCCCAAGCTCAAGGTTGCTGTGGGCTATAATGCCACAGCACTCTACCCAGAGTGACTGAGATTCTGTCTCAAAAAGTTTTTAAAAAGAAAGAAAGAATGAATGAATAAAAGAGGTTCAGCACCTATAGCACAGTAGTACCAGCCACATACACTGACGCTAGCAGGTTTGAACCCAGCCTGGGCCAGCTAAACAACAATGAGAATTGCAACAAAAAATAGCCTCGCGTTGTGGTGGGTGTCTGTAGTCCCAGCTACTTGGGAGGCTGAGGCAAGAGAAGAGCTTAAGCCTAGGAATTGGAGGTTGCTGTGAGGTGTGAAACCACAGCACTCTACCAAGGGCGACATAGTGAGACTCTGTCTAAAAAAAAATAAAAAATAAAAAGAAGAAGAAGAAAGAAAAGAATGAATGAAAGAAAAGGCTTCCTGGGCAGCACCTGTGGCTCAAAGGAGTAGAGCGCCAGCCCCATATGCCAGAGGTGGCAGGTTCAAACCCAGCCCCAGCCAAAAACTGCAAAAGAAAAGAAAAGGCTTCCTGGGTGGCACCCATGGCTCAGTGGGTAGGGTGCCCCATATACTGAGGGAGGCAGGTTCGAACCTGGCCCCAGCCAAAATGGAACAAAAAATAGCCAGGCATTGTGGCATAGTCCTGTAGTTCCAGCTACTCAGGAGGCTGAGGTAGGAGAATCGCCTAAGCCCAAGAGCTGGAGGTTGCTGTGAGCTATGACACCACAGCACTCTACCAAGGGCAATAAAGTGAGACTCTGTCTCTAAAAAAAGCAAAAAAAGAAAAAGAAAAGGCTTCCTTGAAAAATTATGAAGCAAAACCTGAAGTAGTAGTAGCTGTTGGGATAAGTCCTGAGACAAGGTGAGGAGAAAGCCCAGGGTTTCTTAAGTGAGAGCAGAGTGGCTGGGGTTGGGCTGAGGTTCAGGGAGGTACTAGATCACACAGGGAGATGGTGGTAAGATTTTGATCTTTAGGCTCGGCACCTGTAGCTCAGTGGCTAGAGCGCCAGCCACTAGCAAACAACAATGACAACTACAACAGAAAAATTGCCAGGGCTGGGTGCCTGTAGCTCAAGTGGCTAAGGCACCAACCACATACACCAGAGCTGGCGGGTTCAAATCCAGCCGGGGCCGCCAAACAATAACAACTACAACCAAAAAAAAAAAAAAAAAATAGCCGGGCATTGTGGTGGCTGCCTATAGTCACAGGTACTTGGAAGGCTGAGGCAAGAGAATCACCTAAGCTCAAGGGCTGGAGGTTGCTGTGAGCTATGACACTACAGCACTCTACCCAGAGCAACAGCTTGAGGCTCTATCTCAAAAACAAAAACAAAAATAAAAACAAAAAAAACAGGCATTGTTAGATGCCTGTAGTCCCAGCTACTTGGGAGGCTAAGGCAAGACAATTGCTTAAGCCCAAGAGTTTGAGGTTGCTATGAGCTGTGACACCACAGTACTCTACCAAGGGCAACATAGTGAGACTCTTTCTCAAAAAAAAAAACAAAAAGATTTTGATCTTTACCATAAGATCAACAGGAAGTCATCAAAGGGTTTTAAGCAGCTGGGTGATGTACAGTTTTCTATTTGCCCTAAAAGATCACTTGCCCTAGCAAATGGGTGGGGAAAGAGTGGAGGAGTGTGTAAAGCGGCAGTGTGACAGTTGGAAAGCTGTTTGAGCCATCCAGGTTAAAAATGAGGGTGGCTTACACTGGGAAGAAATGGAAGGAAGTAGATAGATACCTATGGAGAATATACTAAAGACTTGATGATGAGCTAGAAGGGCACTGACCCCTGCTAAGTCAAACCACACTTAGAAAAAGTTGCTCCTTCCTCTAAGCAGACCCCACTCTGCTCTGAGGCTTGGCAGGTTGCTAGAGGCTGGATTTCAGGTCCCTCATGGGCCAGACCCCCTTAGGCAGCCCTGGCCTGCACAACCACTGGGGGTGGGGCTGGACGAAGAAGTTTAGGATGTAGGAAGACTAGGGGTGACCCCCAGGTTTCTGGCATTGGCAAATGGTGGGTGCTGGTGCCATTTACTGAGTGGAGGGAGACCGAAGGATGGATGGATTTTGTATATAGAGGTGGAGGAATCAAGAACTTCTCCTGGGACCTTTCAAGTTTAAGGCATCCACCTGAAGATACTGAATCTGTATATATGGTTCTGGGGTTCCAGGGGGACCTAAAGGGTGATGCTGTCAACACATCGTTGTCAGCTGGGTATTGTGGCTCACGCCTATGACCTTAGTGTTACGGGAGGAAGAACGTCCGTTTGCCCATTGCTGTCAGCCAATATACAGAGAGAGGGATAGGTCTACGAAACTTTGTCAGAAGGCCAGCGATTCTGGAGAACAGTCAGAGTAGCCTCTCCAAGACGGTTCTGTTCTTCCACTTCCAAAATCATAGTTTTATACATAAAAGTTGAAAACAAAGACCACATTAACCCTTATTTCAAATAATAATCAGCATAACCCAGTGATCTATTACAATATTGCCAATTCAAAAGTTAATCTCCTAAATCAATGCACCTAAACTATTCAAGATAGTTATCTTTAGGGTGGGAACTAAATTTACAAAACAGTAAAAATGGGGGACAGAAGGTAAAGGTCACTTGGACCTAAACCAACCAGACCAGCTGTGTCATGTAGGCCCTAGCCCAACTGACTCCATCTTATTCTTGCTACATGTGCTTTCTTTTTCTTTTTTTTTGAGGCAGAGTCTCAAGCTGTCCCTCTGGGTAGAGTGCTGTGGCATCACAGCTCACAGCAACTTCAAACTCAGGTTCAAGTGATCTTCTTGCCTCAGTTTTTCTATTTTTGGTAGAGACAGGATCTTGCTTTTGTTCAGGCTGGAACTGCATGTGCTCTCACTAACATTCTGGGAGGCCAAGGCCGGTGGATTGCTTGAGCTCAGGAGATCAAGACCAGCCTGAGCAAGAGGGAGACCCTGTCTCCACCAAAAAAAATAGAAAAACTAGCCAGGTGCTGTGGCAGGAGCCTGTAGTCCCCACTATTCGGGAGGCTGAGGCAGGAGGATCCAATACTAGAGGCCAGGAATTTGAGGTTGCTGTGAGCTTCAACACCACAGCCCTCTACCCAGTTTAACAGAGTGAGACTCTGTCTCAAAAACATAAAAAAGAAAAGAAAATAAAGAAAGAAAGAAAAAGAAGAAAAAAAGAAAAACATTTTGTTGTCAACAGGTGGTTCGTGACAGCTGGTGAGGTTCCATAGAAGAGAGTGCAGTGAGGAGAGGTTACACGGCCACAGATGTCAACATTTTACTGTTAACAAGCCAACATTTCACACATTGAGAAATTTCACATAATAACATGGATTTCTGCTCCTATGAAACACCAGAACCTGTGGTAACCTGGCCTCCCATTGTTATCAGATATTATCTAATGCTACATACCTGGCAGTGTTCCCAGGACTTCACAGATTTAATCCTCATGACAACTTTATTATTATTATTTATACTTTAAGTAAGGGAAAACTGAAGCATGAAAAGTTTGTGTAATTTAGCTGCTGTCAGACAGCTGAGAAAGGTGGAGCTGGCCCAGCAGTCTGGCCCCAGGGCCTAAGAGATTTGCTCACACCAGGGAAGCAGCTGGAAAGCTCCAGATCCATTTAGAAAAGGAGAAAGATTTATACAATCTGAAGAGAAACCGGGATATTGCAACCCCACTTACTCAGAGAAGCCCTCTGAAGTCCTATTGCCCTCAGGGCCATTGTTCCCTCACACCCTAGTGTTTTCCTGATGCCCTTTTCCTTCCAAGTCTGAGGAGGAGTTGCCATTGATTGTTTTACTTACACTGCTATTTTCTCAGAGAAGAGAGTTATTTCTCTCTCTATGTGCCTCATGAAAGAATTAAAAATATTCAATGAAGGCTTGGCGCCTGTAGCTTAGCCGCCTAGAGCACCAGCCACATACACTGGAACTGGCAGGTTCAAATCCAGCCTGGGCCTGCCAAACAACAATGACAACCACAACAACAACAACAAAAATAGCTGGGCTTTGTGTCAGGTGCCTGTAGTCCCAGCTACTTGGGAGGCTTAGGCAAGAGAATCTCTTAAGCCCAAGAGTTTGAGGTTGCTGTAAGCTATGATGCCATGGCACTCTATCTAGGGTAACATAGTAAGACTCTGTCTCAAAAATAATAATAATAGGGTGGCACCTGTGGCTCAGTGAGTAGGGCGCCGGTCCCATATGCTGGAGGTCGTGGGTTCAAACCCAGCACCGGTCAAAACTGCAAAAACAACAAATAATAATAATAATAATAGTATTCAGGGCGGCACCTGTGGCTCAGTGAGTAGGGCACTGGCCCCATATACTGAGGGTGGCAGGTTCAAACCCAACCTCGGCCAAACGGCAACAAAAAAATAGTCGGATGTTGTGGCAGGCACCTATAGTCCCAGCTTCTTGGGAGCCTGAGGCAAAAGACTTGCTTAAGCCCAGGAATTGGAGGTTGCTGTGAGCTGTGTGATAAAGGCGATAAAGTGAGACGGTCTCAACAAAAAAAAAAAAAAATATATATATATATATATATATATATATATGTGTGTGTGTGTATATATACATATATGTGTATATATATATATTCAATGAAGACATCTAACTCCAGTCAGGCATGAAGGTGAGCACCTGTAGGCTCAGCCACTCTGGAAGCCAACACTGGTGCATCACTTGAGCCCAGAAGTTCCAGGCCAGCCTAGGCAATAGGAAGATCTTGTCTCAAAAAAAGAGAAAAAAAAAAAGACATCTACTGTCTATGGCTAAGAACTTAAAAATAATTAGTTTGTGAAACTCTTGTTTATATCTTCATAGATTAAAATTGGTGAAAACAAATTAACAGGGCGGTGCCTGTGGCTCATCGAGTAGGGCACCGGCCCCATATACCAAAGGTATATGGGTTCAAACCTGGCCTCAGCCGAACTCCAAAACAGAAAAATAGTCGGGCGTTGTGGCAGGTGCCTGTAGTGCCAGCTACTTGGGAGGCTGAGACAAGAGAATCGCCTAAGGCTAGGAGTTAAAGGCTGCTGTGAGCTGTGTGATGCCACGGTACTCTACCAAGGGCGAAAAAGTGAGACTTTGTCTCTATTAAAAAAAAAAAAAATAACAAATTAATAAATATGTATGACAAACTCTTAAGTATGTTTCCATGCCTCTGATATTATACAATCATATTTCCTGAAGTGACCTATCATCCCCAAGTATATGAGATTAAAATGACCCAGAAACAAGGAAACTAAAATACTATATAACTAACTTTTTTTTAAATTAGAGACAGAATCTCACTTTGTCACCCTCTGTAGAATGCTGTAGCATCACAGCTCACAGCAACCTCCAACTTCTGGGCTTAGGCAATCCTCTTGCCTCAGCCTCCTGAGTAGTTGGGACTACAGGTGCCAGTCACAAGGCCCAGCCATTTTTTTGTTGTTGCAGTTCGACTGGGGCCAAGTTTGAACCCACCACCTTTGGTATATGGGGCCGGCGCCCTACCCACTGAGCCACAGGCACCACCCTGTGCCTGGTTTTTCCTATAGACTCTTCCCAACTGGGAAAGGGTGGTTTAGATTGCTCATCGGTAAACGGAGGGGAGTCATGTAGGGGTGGAAGTGGATGTTACATATAAAATATTAGTGAAATGAAAAGCAACTTTTTTTTTCTTTTTAGAGACAGACTCTCACTTTGTTGCCCTCGGTAGAGTGCCATGGCGTCACAGCTCAGAGAAACCTCCAGCTTTTGGGCTTAGGCGATTCTCTTGCATCAGCCTCCCTAGTAGCTGGGACTACAGGCACCCATCACAATGCCTGGCAATTTTTTTTTGTTGTAGTTTGGCCGGGGCCGGGTTTGAATTGAAGTTATATGGGGCCAGCACCCTACTCACTGAGCCACAGGCACTTCCTGAAAAGCAACTTTTATTAAAGTTAAAACCAGGGCGGTGGCTCATGCCTGTAATCCTAGCACTTGGGATGCTGAGGCAAGTGGACTGCCTGAGCTCTCAGGTTTGAGACCAGCCTGAGCCAGAATGAGACCTTTTCTATAAAAATAGTGGGGTGCCAGCTACTTGGGAGGCTGAGGCAAGAGAATCACTTGAGTCCAAGAGTTTGAGGTTTCTGTAAGCTATGATGCTATAGCACTCTACCGAGGGCAACAAAGTGAGACTGTCTCAAAAAAAAAAAAAAAAAGAAAGAAAAGAAAGAAAGAAACCAATAAATTAATTTTGTATTTGTGCTAAGACCACACCTCTCACTGGCTGCTCCCAGGTGTGCAGGAATACTAAGCACACCTGTTTCTGGGAGACACAGGCTCCTTCTGATGGTGAATTTGGCTCTAGGACTCTGCGTCTACTTTGTGGAATCTTCATTAGACCACCTGGCAACATAGGATGCTTCTACCCAACTTTCTCCTTCTTCACTTGTTTTTGGAATCTAATGGCTCTCTTAGCCTGTCTCTCTTCCTCCATGTTTTCCATCATAGGGCTTTTCCTTGCACATTTTTACTAAAATCCTTGCATGTTTAATCCCATCTTGGCATCTGCTTCTCACACTGGACTAGCACATGAGCAACCCCTTCTCCCACCAAGAAAGGTCCCTTGGAAACTATTACCCTACCCCTAATCATAAAGTTAGGATTAAACTAAACCCGGTTTTCTGAAAATCCTAGTTGTTACATTTAGACAAGGGTTGATGGCAACGTAACGTGAAAATATGGTTTTGAAGTCAGAACTGTGTTCCAATGCTAGCTTTAAAACTTTATACCAGGCCAGGTGCTATAGCTCATGCCTATAATTCTAGCCCCTTGGGAGGCTGAGGGTGAGTGGATTGCCTGAGCTCAGGAGTTCTGAGTGAGGGTGGGTGGATTGCTTGAGCTCAGGAGTTCTGGCTGAGGGTGAGTGCATTGCTTGAGTTCAGGAGTTCTGAGACTTGCCTGAGCAAAAGAGAGAGCCTGTCTCTACTAAAAATAGAAAAGTTAGTTGGGCCTTGTGGTGCATGCCTACAGTAGTCCCAGGTACTTAGGAGGCTGAGTCAAGAGAATTACTTACACTCAAGAGTTTGAGGTTGCTGTGAGCTATGATGCTATAGCACTCTACTGAGGGTGATAAATGAGACTCTGTCTAAAAAAAAAGAAACAAAAAACTTACTATCTGTGTGTCTTGGGGCCAAATATTTAATCTTTCTGTCCCTAAGTATCATCTCTCCCTATATAAGTTTGTGATGAAGATTAAGTTAGAATGTAAAAGCACTTAACACAGTGCTTGGCAATGGTTCTTTGTCAGCAATGGTAGTTAATAACAGCTTGAAGAAATTTTATTCATTTCTTTACTTGACCAATTTGGAGGTCTAATTACTAACCAGGCAAAATGTTTTCTGCTAAGGTTGCAAAAATGAATATGGCATTCCTTGTCCTCAAGGAGGACAAATGTCTGGAATCTGGCTTATATACTCAAACAACCCAACTGAAACACATTTACCAGATCACCAATTACATCTTGGTTGAGAAATCTGAAGTCCTTATCATATTTAACTTCCCTTTAACTTTGATGCTATTGATTACATTTTTTCTGTCTTGACTTCAGTTACAGAACTCTGTACTACTTTTCCTTTTACTTCTTTTGAGCCCCTCAAGCTCTTGGTGTTGGACACCGGCTTCTAGCATAAGCAACTCCCCTACTCCCAACCACTGGGCTCCTTTTCTTGGGTCAGTGTCAGCATTCCTGAAACTTTATTAACTAACTTTATTTTTCTTATTAAAAATTTTTTTTTGGAGACAGAGACTCACTTTGTCGCCCCTGCTAAGCAGGCAGATTTCTTGAGGTCAGGCTGAGCTCAAGAGTTAGAGACCATCCTGAGCAAGAGGGAGACCTCATCTCTGCTAAAAATAGAAACACTAGCTGGGCATCGTAGCAGGAACCTGTAGTCCCAGCTACTTGGGAGGCTGAGACAAGAGGTTGCTGTGAGCTATGACTGCATGCTACTCCACCCAAGGTATCAGAGTGAGAGACTGTCTTGAAAAAAAAAAATCCTCTGTTCTTCCATTGGGCAATTTATCACATTTTATCAAAACAAAAATATATGAGTACTCAAAGCTTTGTTTCTTTAGTACAAATTCTTTTTTAGCATTTCAGCTAGAGTATGCAAATATGGAGTACCATGTTTATCAAATTATGACTCAAAAGTCCTGTTTTAAGGTCTATTTTTAATAGACTTTGGCATAGCCATGAAAACCAGAATTGGTGCTTAGAACATTAAGTATCTCTGTAGTATTACAATACAAAATGAATAAGTGTTTGTGCCTGAATGTCAATTTATAGAGAGGTCGCTGGGTGACCTGGAGAGGTCCATACCGTTGAAAGAAAGGTTGATGTTATGCAAAAATTGCCTGCAAATGACAGGCATGATCACAGGGTAAGAATCACTGTTGGTCAGGAAGCAGAAAGGAGTGAGGAGAAAGCATAGTAACAGCTTTTACTGGGGTTTCCTCAGGAAAGGCAGGGCAAGGTGAACAGTTCAGAATTGGCTAATTTGAATAATTCTTGCAGACATTGGGGCATGAGGGCTGTCTCTAGTTGCCTGGTACTTGGCCCTGAGTTGAATTTGGGCAGGGAAAATGATGACTTGGTCTGTGAAGAGTTAGATAAAGGAGGTGGCTGCAGATTTGGACTTGGAATTGTAAGTTTATATGTGAAAGGCAAGCTCACTGACAAGTGGTCCTCTGGTGACTCTGGGAAGTAGCTTATCCTGGGAGGGGCAGTCTCTCTCCAGTCAGCAAAGCCTCTAATGGGTGTCAAAACATATAAAGTATGGGAAATACAGGGTGGCGCTTGTGGCTCAGTGAGTAGGGTGCTGGCCCCATATGCTTGGAGGTGGTGGGTTCAAACCCAGCCCCAGACAAAAACTGCAAAAAAAAAAAAAAAAAAAGTATGGCTCGGAGCCTGTGGCTCAGCGGGCTAAGGCGCCAGCCACGTACACCTGAGGGGGCGGGTTCGAATCCAGCCCAGGCCCGCCAGACAACAATGACGGCAGCAACCAAAAAATGGCCGGGCGTTGTGGTGGACACCTGTAGTCCCAGCTACTTGGGAGGCAGAGGCAGGAGACTCGCTTGAGCCCAGGAGTCGGAGGTTGCTGTGAGCTGTGATGCCACAGCACTCTACCCAGGGTGATAGCTTAAGGCTCTGTCTCAAAAAAAAAAAAAAAGTATGGAAAATACAAAATATGACAACACAGTAAGATTTAGTTCCAGTTTTCAAAAAGACCCCAACATAATTGGGAGGAAACCATACCTTCTGATTTTCTGTCTCTGTTACTAGTTAATAAATAGTAGAGAAGCAGAAGGCAGGGATAGCCCATTTCCCCCCCTTAGTCTCTAAGGAAAGCAGGTGATTTTTGTTAAAGAGAAAATTTAAAGTACAAGAGGCTCCTACTTATCCATTGTCCATGGTTTTCCAAATATAAGCTAATAAATATATATATTTTTAATTTATTGTTGAGGATTCATTGAGGGTATAAGAAACCAGGTTACACTGATACCATTTGTTAGGTAAAGTCCCTCTTACAATTGTGTCATGCCCCAAAAAAGTATGGCACACATCAAGACCCCACCCCATCTCTCCTTCCCTCTCTCTGCTCTTTACATGTGATATGTATCTTGAATTATTTTTCAACCTTGCCTTTAAATTTACAACCGTAGTTTTTAAACTTCATAAAGTGATACTAAAACATTGTAATTTCTGGTTCTTTTCAATCACCAACTCCAATAACAGGGGACTTTAACACTCCGCTTACAGACCTGGACAGATCCTCTAAACAGAAATTAAACAAAGATATAAGGGACTTAAATGAGACCGTAGAACAACTGTGCTTGATAGACGCATATAGAACTCTCCATCCCACAGATAAAGAATTTACATTATTCTCATCAGCCCATGGAACATTCTCCAAAATTGTTCATATCCTAGGGCACAAAACAAACTTCAACTGAATCAAAAGTATTGAAATTTTACCTTGTCTTTTCTCAGACCATAAGGCACTAAAGGTGGAACTCAACTCCAACAAAAATGTTTAATCCCACACAAAGACCTGGGAACTAAACAACCTTCTGTCGAATGACATATGGGTGCAGGAAGAAATAAAACAGGAAATCATTAACTTCCTTGAGCATAACAACAATAAAGACACAAGCTACCAAAATCTGTGGGATACTGCAAAAGCAGTTGTAAGAGGAAAATTTATCACTTTAGATGCCTGCATTTAAAAAACAGAAAGAGAATACTTCAATAAACTCACAAGCCATCTTATCAATTTGGAAAAAGGAGAACAATCTAAGCCTAAACCCAGGAGAAGAAAAGAAATATCCAAAATTAAATCAGAGATCAATGAAATTGAAAACAAAAGAATTATTCAGAAAATTAATGAAACAAGGAGTTGGTTTTTTGAAAAAATAAATAAAACAGATAAACCTTTGGCCAGACTAATTAGAAATAGAAAAGTAAAAGCTCTAGTCACCTCAACCAGAAATGATAAAGGAGAAATTACAACTGATGTCACAGAGATACAAGAGATCATCTCTGAATACTACCAGAAACTCTACGCCCAGAAATTTGACAATGTGAAGGAAATGGATCAATATTTGGAATCACACCCTCTCCCTAGACTTAGCCAGGAAGAAATAGAGCTCCTGAACAGACCAATTTCAAGC
>CAUYON010088588.1:0-30205 GCA_963573935.1 Arctocebus calabarensis
GGAAGAAAGGAAGGAAGGAAGGAAGGAAGGAAGGAAGGAAGGAAGGAAGGAAGGAAGGAAGGAAGGAAGGAAGGAAAGAGAAAATGAGGACTCCTAGGTCTATCTTCCTCAGGGCAAGTATCACCTGTAACACACACCAGCTGTTCTCTCTATACAGGGGTGAGCACCTCTCAGTTCACCCCCTTCCTTACTCCTGATGACTGCCTGGCCCTTGTAGGAGTTGGTGCTTTGACCCTTAATGTGGAGCAGTGTAACGGGGGAGCCCAGGACCTTGGGGAAAGCATCCTTTGTAGAGGTATGGATGTCTGGATCTTAATATTTGTTTTGCCATTAGTGAGTTCTGCAGCCTTATTCAAATCTACTAACATCTTTACCCATTATTTCCTCAAGCTATAAATATTAGGAAAATAAGCTAGATCCATATGTTTCAAAATCTCAGATATACCCATAAAGGCGGCTAGTGAGGCAAGTTAAGGAAGGCTGAGAAGGCCCTTGGCCTCTCTTTAAATAAAAATTTATAATTTTATATAATCTAGTACCTTATAATAATTGGTTTAAAAACAGGCTCCAGTACTAAATAAAAGAGTTAGAAACCCAGTAAATCAGATGGGGTCTAAATGACCAATCAGCTCAAAATCCTATTATTAGGATTATGATCTTTAATCATAGGCAAAGGACATTAAGAGTTCCATTTTTTTGTTGTTCTTCATTAGTTAACCCAAGTGCTCAACCTAACCCTTTGTTTATAACCAACAATGAGGAGCTGTAATTTTAACTAAAGGATCATTTCTTTGTGGTGTTAGCTATATCATGAAAACTCTACACACTTCTAACTGCTCTTGACAGGTAAGAAATAGGAGACGGTCTCTGTTTATAACACAGATTATGAATGTCACTCTGAGGTGCTCATGTTAGAATAGAGTTTAGCCTTCCAAAAGGGATAGAGGCATAAAAAAATCATTCCATAGCCGTAGTATATCCCTTCTCTATCACCTAAAGGACAGGGTAACACCACGTGCTAGTAATGCTTGTTTGATTGACTCAGCCCAGCAGCCTTTTCATCAGGCACAAGCTACTTCCTGGTGATGGATGAGCATGGTTTATGGGGCACATCTCATTTGCAAACGGAGTTTGAAAATTCCCCTTCACCGGCAGAATTCTGATGAAGCCTGTATCATCGTTACTGCACACTAAACTCATTAGAATAAAAGGAAGGAAAGAGTGGCTGGGTTTATGGACGATTTGCTAATCTTGTTGTGTGAGAATAATGCATTTAATTTTTCTTCATGGGACCTGACCCATCTTGAGCTTTTGTTCCCTGTTACCTTCCAAAGTCCCTGAGGGGCTCGAAGTACTTTCTTTTGTACCTTTAAAGTTAAAGAAAGACAGCAATAAAATCAAATCCCACTCAAAAATACCTCTATGGACACAAATTTCCCAAAATGACTATGTTGGGCTGAAGAAGGTAAAAATGGCAGTGTTTAAAAATTCATCAGTTAAGCTCTTTGAATAGGAAAGAAAGGCAGAGGACTGTTCAAAGGGAAATAATTGTGTCCTGGGTTTATTTTATTTGTTTATGATGATAGGATTTAAAACAACAATGTACTCTAGACTAAAATTAGAGTAAAAATAAAATAAATAAGAGCAGAGCCTTAACAACATTTCACAGATCTCGAGGAATCAGAACCTTGGGAAGCAGGGGAGACGTAACTGTTTTACATGCACAAATCAATACAAATACTTCTCACTTCTACTGTCTCCGCCACTCATTTGTTTTTGTGGCAGTCTTGCTTTCTATTATTCTATTTCTGATTCAGTATCATGCTGAAAGGATTGCTGTTTCTTAAAATAAATGGTCTCAGACAAATGAACATCTTCTATGACTTTCCAGCTACTCTAGAAGCCAGTGATAAAAATCAGTGATTCTAAATTCTCAGAGATTTTCATAGGGAATTAATCAGAGAAAGAAATCATTGACTGTTTTCTTATGTCCACAGCCTCAAGGCAAAGTTGAGAAAGATAAATGTAAGCACAGATTTGCTATTACGCCCCTATCAAGTGATCCCCAGATGGCTGTATCAATATCTGTGGTTTATTACAATAGCAGTCTATTCAAAGTAGATTTCCATTGTACTATGAAATTGCTTGTACCTTTATGGTTTGTGAATTTACACAGAACACTTAAAAGGATGATTCTCTCTCCGCTTTCCTTTCTCTTTGCCCTCAATGAACCACCTTGAAAGCAGCACCTTGGCATAATTATGGCCAATTCTGATTGGCACAAATCTGCACATGAATCCTCAGGAACTGACTGATTTCCCCGTACAGCAGTGGTGCTTAAGACTCAGAAAGTGTGAAATGAAAAACTTAATGTTCTCCTAACACTGCAATTTAGAATAATGTCAACAGACCTCACCCTATTTTTTTCCCTAAACCTTACATTTAAAAAAAATCAAATCACATCCAAATGGTGAGTTCCCATTGTGTGAGGCGTTTACTATTTACTATGCGATATCACTGCCTTACAAGTCATCTGTCCATTGCTGAGGGAACTGAGCGCCAGAGGCTGCACCATTAAATGTTAGCCCTATAATTCACACTCAATGGGCAGGCAAACGGCCCTTTACACAGGCCTGGAATGAATGATGTAGAAGCACTATAAATATTGAGCTCACTTATTAAAAACAAGGAGAAAAAACTGATAAAGAGAAAGTAATGCAAGAGCGTCTGCTCTCTGAAGCAGGTGGGCATGAATGCTCTCTCAGGAGAGATTTTTAAAGTGAGAGGGCGTATTATTCGGGCAGAATTCTCTTGACGATTCCATTCTTTGTAATTAGTACTGATGAATGGCCCAGCAATGGAAAGGGTATGTGCTTGAAATTGGGGTCCACTGAGAATTCTGCTCTCTGCAGGGCTAGTCACTTGGACGAGAAAATTCTGCTGGTTCTTACTTCACCCCCCTTCGTCACATTCTTCTTTGTTAAATCCAGCCCCAATTCCATGATTTTTCTCATGTTCTAACCTCTACACTTGCTCCAACAAAGCCACAAGATATTCCTTTCTTCTTGAAAAAACAGCTATGTCATGGTTCTTCCTTACAACTTTTTGTCATTTATTCATTTGCTCATTCATTTATGAACTGAACAAATATTTATCCAATAGGGTAAATATTTATTAAAAGCTCTGTGAGATCCTGCTGATACAGACATGGCAAAATTCCTCTTTGCTGAAGACTTCCATCTTACTTGATGTCCCTAGAGGTCTGCTATTCAATAAGTTGAATCAATCGGTTAAAACATCAATAAACATGGTTATCTCAAAATGCCAACACCGAAACCTTTCTTCCAGTTCAATTTGGTGTGTGCATTTTGACAGGAAGTTTCAGCGTCTTCTCTCTGGATTTAGTAATGGGAGGACTTTGGACACAGAGGAAAGGTCAGCAGTGACCCATATACCTCACCTGAAACCAGGCCATTTCTCATCCTGATGTGTACTTAGAACTAACGTCATGCAAACATGAGAAATTAGGGGATCAAGGCCCATGTCAAAAATTAACCTTCAATTAATGTGTTCCTAAATTCTGGATAATACGCTTCTTCACTTTAAGCTTATATTTTCTCTTTGATACCTGCTCTCTGCCTACACTATCTGGCCACTGCAATAGGAGACTATATTTTTTTCTGAGATTTGAGAAACTTAACAAACATACATACATAACGCTATTCTTCCAAAATATTAAGAGTGGTATGTTTACTTGTGCTTGTTTTCCTATTGCACCTTCCAAACCAAACCTTCAAGAAAATGAGTATTAATTTTGGATCTAAATTTTCTCTCCCACCTGGGTCCCACACTTAGTAAGAAAAGCAGGACCTCAGTAAGCAGAGAGAAAATTCTTTATTCCTTTTTGCTGGAAAGAAGAGCCAAAGTGTTTTGCACTGTTCACACCTCTTCAATAAAGCTTTCCAAGTGTTCTTAGCTTCTGAAAGGTGGAAATTTGGGGTCCCTGAGTTTCTCTATTTAGTCAAGACCATGACTAAATGAACCAAATGCACTCCTGTAACGCTTTTATTGCATAATACATTTTAAGGCATTTTAGCAGGAGACTGTCTGCTGAGCTTAGAGGTGGAATGTACAACATGATAATGAAATAGGGACACCATTTGGAAATCTGAAGAGCTAAGTAAATACATAGCACTGCTTTGTTATTGCAGCCCCATTCTACTTAGGTGTGAAGAATATGCATTTTAATTTATATCTCTCTAATAGATTGTTTTTTAAAGAGTTCCTCATTTACACCAGTGCCCAAATATAACCTTTAAAACATACCATTTTCACATAATTTAAAAATTTTGTTTAATGCAATTGGTGACTAAATCTTGCAGATTTTCCAAAGGGAAGTTGGTCTGTGAGCTAAGTATAAAGCTAAAGTATAACGTGAAAACTTAACAAACTTTCCCTTCATGGTTCTAGGCGGCCCTTGAGAACTGAAACTCTTTTTTCCCCAACACTGACAGTAACCCAACATAACGTCTGTCAAAACACCACATACAGAAATCACACTTTAGGACACTCTTGACCAAGGCCAGGTGACTAGCGAAAGTGGCAGAATTCTTTGTTTCTCAAAATGTGTTTCAAATCATAAAGTTGTAGTTGGCTATCAACAACTTGTGCAGGTCAAGACCCCAGAGAGTGGTGAAAACCATATGCATGTGTTTGTATGAGCACGTCCATGTGCACGTGTGCATGCATGTGTGTGTGTGTGGGGGGCATGTGTGCATGCACACATGTGTGTGCACATGTGCAAGTACCAGGTGAGAAGAAGAGAGGACATGCAACCAAATTAAGAAGAAACGCCAGCCCCAAGGCTTTGTTGCAAGTGAGGTTGTTTCACTGCAACAACAGTAGCTTCTAATCAGTCTTCTGTATCACCATTCACCTGCAAGCCTTCACCTTCCCATTGGCTTTTAATACTGACATTTGTGAGCAGTCAAGCTTAAAATTTGGCAACTAAATACCCTTTCAAAGCTGACCAGGTGAAAATATTCACTAGACCACCTCCTACATCAAGTGATTTCCGAAGACTGTAAAATTTGCCATCATTGTAAAGGTAAGGGGAAGAGGACATTCTAAATTTTAACACCCTTTTTGAATATAGGTGGGTGGTTATTCTGGTTTTGATTGCCTGCACCTCATGGTTAAACTTTGCCTAAGAAGAAACAATTGAAATAAACATAAAGGAAAACTTATAAATCAATCCTAAGTAAAAAGTCACCGAAAGTAAAATTTTAAAATAAATTTCACTGATTCATATTCTTCTTTTTCTTAAGAAGTATAAAACTCTAGTTAGAGCACATATTAAAAGATCTATGCAACTCAATGTGCAAAACACGTGTCCCCATCTTTAACTACCCAGGGGCTCTTCGTATGACAACTGGTGCTCTTAGGACGCCTGTCTCAGAGGCTGCCCTGCAATCTTTTCACTATTTCTGGCTCCATCTGTTCCAGCTTATTTCCAGCTGCTATTTAGGGGAAAGTCCACAGTAATTATCTCCTTAACACATAATTTATCTTGCTGTGACCATCTTTGAACTGCCAGCGTGCAGACGGACCCAGTGACTCCTCTCCCTGCTGTGTGCCTGCAGGACCCACCATGGGTTGTCCATCAGGACCACCCTGGACCCACCGTGTCAGGTAGGACATGCTCTGTCTCCACGCTTCTGCTTCAGCTGACTCTTTGAGAGCCCTCTTTCTCATAGAAAATTCTTTTCCATTTGGCAATTTGCCCTTTTAAGAAGATCAGAACATCTTCCTTTTTTTTTTAATTGTTGAATCATAGCTGAGTACATTAGTGCAATTAAGGGGTACAATGTGCTGGTTTCATATACAATCTGAAACATTTTCATCAAACTGTTTGATATAGCCTTTATGTCATTTTCTTAGTTATTGTATGAAGACGCTTGTATTCTGCATTTAGTAAGTTTTGCCTGAACCCATCTAAGATGCACTGTAGGTATTTTAAAAAAACTAATATGGACTTCATTGAGAATATAATAGTGGTGTGTGGGGGTGCATGTGTGTATATATATATATATACATATTTTCTTTGTAATGCATAGCTCTCCAGTGACTGTAAACAAATCTTTTGAAACCGTAGAACATCAGTTTCTTCATCTATAAAATGAGAAAAATTCCCTCAGAAGATGGTTCTCAGGATTAAATGCAGGAACAAAGAAAGTGGAACATGCACAGGAAGCACCTGGAAATCTTGTCACAATGCAGATTATGACTTGGCAGGTCTGTGGTGAGGTCCCAGGACCGCACCTGTAACAAGATCCCTGACAGTGTAACACTGTGCAAGTCACGGGAGGCCTGCTGAGTAGCAAAAACGGAGAGTGCTGGTAAAACACCTGTCATAAGGGCCGTTCTATTCACCGGCATGGAGAAGGAGCCCCCCAAGATGGAGGTGTTGCTAATGTCTGTCTCCGAATGTGCACTCCTGAAGTCACTTAAGCTGGATAAGAAATGTGGGCGCATAATGCACTCTAAAGAATGTTCACAGTTATTATTTGAGGGTTTCTGCTAGCTCTGTCCTTTTCTCCTTAGTCCAGGGGAGCTTTGTGACATTCATGTCCAGGCATTTGGAAAACAGTTCTTGCACTTTCTGTTTGGGGGGCTAGCCCCTCAAACTGTGTAAGAGAGAACCCATGGTTCATTAACACTGAGGTCTGAGGGGGCAGGAGGATCCATCTATGCAGGGAACCCCAGGCTTTCCAGTGACAACTCTGGGCGGAGTAAGAGGAAGGAAAGAGGCAATGTACTATTTTGGGGAGACAGTTACTGTGGCTCATGCCGCCTTTGGGAAGGCCTGTCTGGTCCTACCAGCAGGAATGGGGTGTTTTATTGGAGATAGATTCCCATAGGGCAGAAGCTCCCTAACTTGCAGACAGAAGCTGATGCAAGGGGAGGCAGAAGAGTGATCAACCGAGAGTCTATATTGAAGCTTCCTGCCCCAGCACGGGGCAGCGAGACAGATGCTCCTTTTAGCGAACATGCCCACCGAGGCCGCAACAAACCTGGTGGCAGAAATGGCAAGTATCAATCTCGAGGCCTGGCAGCCGAGCAGGTGGCCCAGGAGGAAAGGCCAGAGAGGTGGACCGCTGTCACTATCGCTGTGTGATAAATGGGAAAGGCTACTTAACTCTCCAAGTGGGTGATGAGAAACAGGCCAGGCCAGGGCGAGCATCTGAGTGGTGCTGAACAGCGACAAAGCTGAAGGGATGAGAGGGCATTCGCGTGTGTGGTCTCATCTACTTGGGGCTCCCAGGAGGCAGCCTTCCAGCCGCAGCAGGGCAGACATGGAGAGCTTTCCTGTCCACACACCCACAGAAGAAGACCACTCCCCAATAGAAAAGGCTAAGGGGGGCTACAGAGAGGCCACTGAAGAAAGACAAAGCCATTTAACACACATGCACATTTTCTCCCAGAGACACATTGTGGTGGGAGTTTATTGGTGCAGAAAAGCAATCAGTAAGGCGGCAGGAAAAACTGCTGAAGAAGAAATATTATAAATGGCAAAGGCCTAACAGGTTATGCAGGCAGGAAGGGGAGCAGATTAGGGAGGGGATTGAAAAGGCATCAGCGCTACTGCTGGCCTCATGGGGCCAGAACACGAGCACACACTTGGGAAGAAGCTAATGATCCCGAGAGACAAACTCAAGTTTGGAAACTGCTAAGGATTAGACTTGGAAAGCCTACGAGATGACCCAGTCACCAGGTCCTAGCAACGCACTATGATTCTCTGGGAAGAGAACTAAAAATAAAAGCACATCGATTACAATCTAGAGGATACATGCACTTGGGCTAGATTTCTTGGCATGATAAATATATGCTAAGGTCTGGGGATCCAGACAGTGCTACCAAAATGCAGAATCTGGGAGGCCACCAGAGAGGAGGCTGAGAAGGATAGCTCAGTGACCAGGTGTCTGGTCTGTACACTGTTAACTGTAAAATAAATGGGCAGCACCTCACCCTTATTGTAAGAGACATATTTTAGCAATATATTTTAGAAAGTGAAAAATAACCAAAAATCATAAGATTTCTAAATTCTACAGCCTTATCCAAGGGTCTTTGGTCAGAAAAAATTGTGACAACTTCCGGTTAATTAGCACTGACACACAAAGTGAAATGGAGCATCAATTTAAGTATCTAAAATAATTCATGGAGCAGGTCACCACTGTTTTATAGACATACAGGCAGTCCCCAGGTTACACACTACATAGTTTCTACAACTTTGTGCTTAAGTTTAATTTGCATGTAAGTTGGAACAGGTACTTTTACCTGTTACTTGCTCTAGCCCTCGTTTTAAGTGTATGTCATACGTCAGTTGGATGTTTGTAACTTGGAGACATACTGCAATAACCTCTATTTATAAGGGCACATTGTACGTAAGTCAGATGTTTGTAACTTGGAGACTGCCTGTGTTTCCTCAAAAATAGTTCTATAGGGAGTTGAATTATATTGACAACTGGAGCAACTTAACATGTTGTCTTAATCAGGGTTTCTCAACCCAGGCTTCTTAACATTTTGGGATACTCTTAACATTTGAAACCAGACAATTCTTAATTGTGGGGGGCTTTCCTGTACATTTTAAGGTGTTTAAAAGCATTCCTGGCCTCTACCTCTAGAAGCCAGATGCACCCCCCCACTTGTGACAATAAAAAATATATCTAGACTATATATTAAGTGTTAAGTGTCCCCAGGGAAGCAAAGTTATTCTCATTTGAGAACCAGTGGTCTAAAGTGTATCTAATTATAGCTAGCTAACTACATAGGTTAAGACCAAGGGTTACAGTTACAGAGAAGTAAAGGTTTTTATGCATTGATCAGAATATGGATTATATAATGACTCAATCCCATCTAAGGATTTTTCTAAGATTTTCTGATTCTGCAAGAAATTCTGTTAATCAGTAATCAAAATGGCCTTAAATCACACATTGAATTAGGAACTTGGCCTTCATCTCACCTGTGTCCCTGGATCTACAAGTTGATGTTTTCTCCCACGCCGACTTGTGGAAGAAAAGCCTGTCTTACTCAGCTTCAGATTTTACGGTTCAAGCCACATGCAGAGAGGACACTTGAGTCTTAGTATATAACCATTGTTAAAGGGCAAGTCTTAAAATTTGCAAGAAATCTACTTGACTTACAGTTCAGAAAAATAACAAAATAGGACTGACCAAATCTGTGTCAAAGTCATTATTATTGATGAAAAGAAAGAAATAATCAATTACGTTTAAAGAATGGATTAAAAATAATCTCTGGATGTATATTACAATTTTTTACAGCATTTCTTTTTCATCAACTCCAACAAAAACACACTCTTAATGTGTCACAATTTATACAGGGTTCTAAGGTTTTTGCTATGATAAATAACAAATTTTTAGTGTATCAAAAGAATAGCTCCTTTTTAAAAACCAGATTGTTGTGTACTGTGAAAGGTGTGAAATTGAGCTTGATGTGCCCTAAAGAGCACTAAATTAGATCAAAACTCTACTCCAGTATACACTGATATATCTAAGCTCATTACCTCATCTGCAATTTGGGATTAATAATAATTCCCTGACCTTCTCACCCAAATAAAATCAACGAATGGATATGAAAGCAATGTGAGTACTGTACACATACAAAAAATAATATATTCAAACATGATTTTGAAATTAAAACCCCTCCCACCCAAGGGTTTCAATGCAAAGAGATTAATTAAAACAAATTACTGAGTGGAAAGTAACCCTAATTAATAGATTTTCTATTCAATTCTCTAGATATATATCTTTCAAATACCTGGTTAAATAAATTCAGGGATATTAAAAATGAATAAAATACTCACATCATCCATAAATTCATTAAGAATACTCTCATTTGATTTTTTTTCACTAGTAAAGGTGAGCCACAAGATAAATTTATGATTCACTTCAGAGTCTATTGTGTTTTTATTTATGAGCCTACATCCAGATGAAATACTACCTGAATTGCGGTTATGGCCAGATGCTAGAGAGCAAGAGAATCTGACAGATGGAAGGTCAGGGCAGAATTACCTTTGGCCTATTTCCCTCGATCAGGTCTCCAGGGAAGTCGGCATCTGGGCAAATGTGACCTACAGGTGAGTTCAGGCTGCACCAGGGCACACTGCAAGCTTCAAGTCAAACCCACTTACAGGACTTGGTTTTGACTTTGTAGCTAAAAACTAAAAGAGTATAGTATATTTAATCATGAAGTCTGTAAGTGATTGTCAAGTATTAAACCTCTTGCATACTTTGGCTTGTATTTATCTTCAGGCAATTCTTGCATTAAAGAATCATTTATGCAAATTTAACATGAGGCAAATGGGAAAGATAAAGAGCTGCCTAAGACATTATGAATGACTACATTCAGCCTGTCTGATATTATTTGTTTTTCATTAATGAAATTATATCACGAGCCATGGAAAGAACCACTCCCTGGTACTAATAGTGGGTGCTCAGGCAAAAATTAGATGTTCGGAGCAGGATGGACTTTTCTGTATCTGGTTCCTTTCGTGTATAAAAGGAACACAGAGTACATCAAATCAGAATAGGAAGCACACATCAAAGAAGGCAAAATCCGCTGCTGAGCTGCAAATGTCCTCACACATCAAAGGAGACCCGTGTGAGCAGGGTAAAGCTCCAGCTTGGGTAGCCAGAGGCCCCCACTCCTGAGCATGAGAGCAGGGCATGCCACACCTTTTGGGGGTAAAACACGATTGTAAGAGGGACAGAGGGACATCATCTAACAAATGCAATCAATGTAACCTGGTTTCTTATACCCTCAATGAATCCCCAACAATAAAAAAAAAAAAAAAAATTAAAGCCTTGATTAGCTCAAACCATAGGACCTTTTATTCCATATTTTTTTTCTCAGAGCAGAACCAGTTTCTTCACTAGATATGCGAGGGTGAGGCAATAATGGATTCTGTCAACCTGTATACAAATTCCTTCCTCTCATTCAACCTTCGTAATTTCCAGCCCTGGAGAGGAGGATTTTTAGGGATTGGTCATATTCCATGGTATCGATTAGAACGTTTTCCCCTAAAACTGGGAATCTGGAGACTGAAGGGGCACAGCCCCATACTCAGTGTTATTGTATTTTTTAGTTCAGGAGGGTGTGTCTTCTCTCTAGACTGGTTAGTGCCACATTGAGTTTGGGTGGTGAAGGAACAGGCTAGTCTGCTTTGTGTTGAGATAAGACCCAGCTGAGAGAAAGGCAGGTCCATGAGTCAAGCCTTCCAAGGATTTCTACAGCAAGGTTTGTCCCAAAGCTGGTCAACAGGAAAGTGTGTTGGTTTCCCCTATGTGTGCATATTCCTGTATCTTAGACTTTGCTGTGAGGGGGAGTGACTGGACCAAGCACTATCAATCACATGCACTCAGCACTACTTTGAAATTATTAGATTAACAAATACATGCTCAGATGAAAAAAAACTAAATTAAATTCAAGTGGGACGGGGTGGAGAAGGGTTTGGGTACGTTCCCACCCAGCAGGTGCATTGCACAGGTGCACGGCTCACTTCCAGGGTGAAAGACACAGCTGCAGTGCAGACCTCAACCTTCCAGAAGCAAGGTAGGTAACGTAATCATGTGTACCCACACCTTAACCTAACGTCTTTTTAAAAAAATTTCAAATTTTAGAGAACAAATAATCAAATAAATTCAAAAGACTGATATGATTTATAAATAATGTGGTAGGGTGGCTTTTTTAAACTAAAACCTGTCTTTAAATTGGGGAGTGGAAAGAATCAGGAGGAAAGTAGATTGGGAGATACAAGACCAGTATGAAGGCCACCTTTTGTGATTCAGTAGAAAACATTTTCTTTCAATTGTATTCTGCTTATTATTGTAATGATAATTTAACTATAGGGTGAGACTTAGAAATCTAAGAACAAAATGCCAAAGATATTAATTATTCCTCAAGTTATTAATACTGACCTTTGAAATTAAATGTTCCCCTTAGTACTTCTTCCTCTTGAAAGAGACAAGAATAGCTTCCCATTTGTTTGCTATTACTGATGGTTAACCTGAAGATAAAACAAGATATTAATGAGAGCTTAATTCTCAAAAACCTTCTCAATGAAAAGACGTAATCGTTAATCAAAATGTAAAAATAGAAATCTGGTAAATATGCAAATTTAAATATCAGCATAACCTCCAGATGACTGCAAAGGAAAGAATGTTTAGTCAACAAAAATGCTAGTATTTTGAATGGAGCACATTTTTCCTAGCAACAGAGGTTTAAATGTTTTATACTCACACGTATTGGGTATATAGGATGTTTCCTGTTGCACTGGTGGAATAATTATTCACAAGTACTTCATCACCTTTTTTCCAAGTCACATTTACTGAATTCAGATCTCTAGATGTTGTCAACTGGCATATGAGTTTTATAGTAGAAGGCCTGTCTAAAGTGATATTTTTTTCCACTGGCATAGTGGAATGTTCTATTAGCACAAAGAAGACAAAATGTGAAAGTTACATTTGGGTGAAATTCAACATGCAATACATTTTAAGTTATTAACAATAGCATTCTACCAACATTTTCTTTTTTTTTTTTTTTTTAATTAGAGACAGTCTCACTTTGTCACCCTCACTACAGTGCTGTGGCATCACAGCTCACAGTAACCTCCAGCTCTTGGGCTTAGGCAATTCTCTTGCCTCAGCCTCCCAGGTAGCTGGGACCACAGGCGCCCGCCACAATGCCCATCTATGTTTTTGCTGTTGTTATTGCAGTTTGGCTGGGTCTGGGTCACAAACCCGCCACCCTCGGTATATGGGGCCGGTGCCCTACTCACTGAGCCACAGGCACTACCCAGCAACAGTTTCTTAATGTAGCATTCATTTGTCTGAAGAATTATTCCTCTGTCAACATATTGTTCCCTTTATTATTCTCTTTCCTAGCCACACCTGAAGACAAGTTTAACAGCAGCAGAATCACAAAAGCCCAGGGCTGTGGTATTTATCTCTTTAAAATCTCTATAGCTGAAAAGGATATAGAATAGAGCCGAGAGCTCGCTATATAACATGTGCCACATGCTCTGATATGTGGAAACAGCACTACTGTAAAAACAAACACACTGGTGGAGTGGGAATGAAGCGATGCCCTCACTCTTTCCAGTAACCATGTGGTTGGCAGTACCTCCAAGAACATTTTGTGTGTAACGCGGATTTGAGTGGCATACTGTATTTTACCATTCCAGGTCTTAAGAATCTGGAGGGGCTGGATATCTAGATTTAAGACACAATTTAAATAAACATCTGTGGTTCTGAATTTTAACTGAACCTAAAATATTAGTGTGAATTCATGAGGTGTTTATCTTAGAAGAATACATACATACACACACCGCTACATGCACAGTAGAAGCTCTGTAAATTGACCTCCCAAGGGAATGTAACAAACTGGTCAACATCCAGGGGTGGTCAACATAAGGGTTGACCTACTAGGCCTGCTTATGGACACACCCATGTGCTACATGTCTGTGAAAATCAGGTCCACTTAGAGAAAGGATCAATGTAGGGAGGCGCTCAACTATTCAGGTTCTACTGTGTATGAGTGTATACACACACACACATATACATGACACAGAGAATGCTACAAAATCGTATATACATTTTAAGAAGAGAAAAAATTGCAATTACCCAATGACATAAGTCGGATACAGGTCATGTTGAGCACCTCTTGTGACTGCAGAAGACTAATATGACTTGAGTATTACAAATTTCATACCGCTTTTTCCTTTCATAAAATCTTTTTTCCTTTTTTTGGCACACTCTGCATTTTGAAGGGGTTCAAAATATGCTACTATAACATAAATATTCTGATCAGAAGCCATTTGGGTTCCTGAAGCCTCTTTTCTGACTAAAAGCAGAACCTCCCAAAAGAATTAAAAAAAAATAATAAAAAAGCCTCAATTGTCATAAATGCTCCCCCCCCAGGAACAACAGAGCAGAGCCCCTTATCCCCACGTCTGAGAAGTCTTCACACTACACCTAAATAGACCCTGTCACAAAACCATCCTATCTCCTATCTAGTCTCCAAAGTGCTCATTTACCTTTCCAAACAGTGATTTGTTTTTCCCTAAGTGGACTTTCTCCCCCTCCTACTACTCTATTTAGATCATATATACACCCCAAATTCTAACTGCTCCTTTGAGACACATTTTTTTTCTAGAAACTCCTATACACATAGTATTAAGAGTGCTTTTTCTTGCCAATCTGTCCTTTGTCAGTTTAATTCCCTGAACCAAAGATCGTAGAGGAAAAGTTTTCCTACCTGACAGTTTGGTCAAGAGGATGAGATGGTTGGGACTCCTGGCCCCACACCGAGTCAGAGCCTGAACCTGAAATTTCAGCTGTCAAGTGCGAGCTTCACTCACCATCCCCCAGATTTCTGCTGAGGAGTCAGTCATGTGAGAGCAGAAGAGCCTCTCATCTTTTCTTTCTACTGTGTAATCCTCAGACTCTCAACCACTACCTCTCTGGCAACACACACCTACACCCACACAAACACACAAACATGCCCCAGTTATAAAGGATAGAGAGAGCCAATTTTTATTTTAAACAGTGGGAAATAGGTTCAATGGCTCATACCCATAAGCATTTGGGATGCCGAGGCAAGCAGACTGCTTGTGGCCAGGAGTTTAAAACTAGCCTGAGCAAGAGCAAGTCCCCATCTCTACAAAAAATACCCAGAAAAACCAGTCAGGCCTGGTGGCACACACGTTTAGTCCCAGCTACTCTGGAGGCTGAGGCAGGAGGATCACTGGACCTAAGATTTGGAGGCTGCAGGAAGCCGTTATGACACACACATTCTACCCTGGGCAATGAAGAGTCTGTCTCAAAAAAAAAAAAAAATCATAGGAACTTTATGCGGAGCATTGAGAACTGGGAAATAAAGGAAAAATATCAAGGATGTACCTTATTTGCCCCATACTAACTGTACTGCTGGCTAACAAAATAGTAGAGAAAGAAAACTTTCTCTTCATAGCATTCCAGCAAATAAATAAAAAGGAAAGCACAGAATATACTCAAAGGATGTCATAGACTTAGTAGATGATGATTCTAGGCATTTTGCATCAACTACAGACTATGCCTCTTGAGCAGTGGTTCTCAATCTTCCTAATGCCTCCTGATGCCTTCACCCTTTCATACAGCTCCTCAGGTTGTGGTGACCCCCAACCATAAAATTATTTTTGTTGCTACTTGATAACTGTAATTTTACGACTGTTATGAATGGAAATGTAAATATCTGATATGCAGGACATATTTTCACTGTTACAAAGGGGTCGCGACCCACAGGTTGAGCACCATTGCTCTTGAGGAAGAGCACCCTACAACCTAGGAAGTAACCTTGTCAGGTAGGGGGTGGGGGTATCTTTAAATGGGTTAAGTCTCTAGATCCAGTTCTCAGTTTACAGGAAGTACAGAGGATGGAAAAACACGTTAAAGCATCTCATGAACATCATCAGCAAAATCCAGATTGTGGGAAAACTCTACAAGGTGATTGATCTGTTTTTTTCAACCAATAAATTTCAAAAGAGGGAGAGTGCTTACCAATCTAATGGGCACAATGTAAGGGTACACAGCACAGCCCCTGGGTGAAGGGCTCAACTACAACGTGAACTATACCTAGATGGCTAATAATAATAATAATAAATAATTAATTTTTCTTACTGCACTTTATGTAAATAATCAGACCCAGTATACTGAAGGTATAGTTTATTTTGGGAAGTAAGTTAGTTCTGCTATACTTTGTCTTTAGTAAAGAGAGCAATTGGAGAGAAAAATGATTCAAAGAGAAAAGAGGCTGTGGCCCACCTGTATGTAGATCCCAGCCTTGTCTGTACTGTAAACTCATAAAATGAGATGTAACTGTTTTACTAAATTGATCTGTTAAATGGGACTAAGAGACTGGTCAAAGAGTATAAAATTATATACAGTAGCTATATTTACTTTGAAGCCTTAAGATTCAACAAAGGTCACCTGTTGGCTACACTGGAAAAATTTGTGCAGTATTAGATGTTATCTACTGTGTCTATATAGATACCTCAGGAAGAATTAAAACCTAATTGAGAATTTCCCAGTAAATGGTGTAACTGTAACACTGCATCCTACTGTGCCTAATCCGTATACTCTGCTGAGTCTGCTGCCAGCAGAAGCCATGTAGCCTACTTGCCTGGACTTAAAAGATGCCAATTTCAGTATACGACTGGCTCCAGGAAGGCAGAGGCTGTTTGCTTTCCAGCGGGAGAGACCAGACATGGAAACTGTGATCCAGTAAACCTGGACCAGGTTGCCACAGGGGTTCAAAATACCCACAATTTTTGGAGAAGCGGTGGCTGGTGACCTCCAGAAATTCCCAGGTGAGGAATTAGAACATGTGCTGCTCCAATATGTCGATGATCTCATTTTAGAGCGCCCTACCCAGGAGGGCTGCGCCCGAGGCACAGACTGTGTTTCATGACATCTAGAGGTATGTGGTTGCTAAGTGTCTAAAGGAAAGGCCCAGATTTGCCAGTGGGAAGTACGTTATCTAAGATTTACTATTTAGCAGAGGGAGAGGACTCTAGGCATAGAACAGTGGCAGGTCATTAATCGCCTCCCCACCACCAAGAGCCAAAAACAGGTTCAGGAATTCCTAGGTGCAGTCGGCTTTTGGCATCTTTGAATCCCCAACTTTAACATCTTGGCTAAGCCCTTGTACGAGGTGACTAAAGGAAAAGAAGGAGAGTCCTTAGAATGGGGAGAACAGGAACATGCCTTCTCCCGCTAAAAGTGAGGCTGTTAATGCACCTGCATTGAGGCTACCAGACTTGACCAAACCCTTCACTCTGTATATCTCAGTGAGAGGAAAGATGTCTGTAGGTGAGTTAAAACAGCTGGTTGGGTCCTGGCCAAGGCCTGTAGCCTACCTCTCTAGGCAGTTGAATGGAGTGGCAAAAGGATGGCCACCATGCTTATGGGCTCTAGCTACTACGGCTCTCCTTGTGCAAGAAGCCGATAAGCTGACTCTGTGGCAGGATCTCAGAGTGAAAGTACCCCACACAGTAGTCACTTTAATGGACACTAAAGAACATTTTTGGCTCTTTAATGTGAGAACACCCTGAACCAAGCCATGCTCCTTCCAGTCAGTGGAAGAGAGACCGAGCATGACTGTACGGAAGTTATAGATAATGTGTACTCTAGCAGACCTGACTTGCGTGACCAGCCTTGGACAGTTGTAAACTGGGACTTGTATGTAGATGTAAACAGTTACTTGACGGCGCAAGGTGAGCAGGGGGCTGGGTATGCAGTGGTCACCTTAACAAAGACTATAGAGGCTAAGCCCCTATCCTAAGGAACATCGACTCAGAAGGCTGAGTTAATTGCCTTGACTTGAGCCTTAGAACTAAGTCAAGGGAAAAATGTGAATGCTTTTCTGACTCTCCAAGTACTCAGGGCATCGTACAAGGAGAAGGGACTATTAAATTCTGGGGAAAAAGACATTAAGTATCAGGAAGAGATACTTCAGTTGCTAGAGGCAGTATGGAAACCCCCGGAAGGTGGTAGTGAAGCAATGTCGTGGACATTAAGGAAATGCTCCCACCGTCACCAAAGGGAACACTAGGGTCAATACAGAGGCAAAAAGGGCTGCATCCAAACCATACCAGCTGTCATGAGTGGCTCCCCTCATCCCCATGGGTTCTGGAGATGACCTCATCTACTCCCAGGAGGAGAAGGAATGGTTGGCAGAGGAGGGGAGCCAGGAAGCAGAGGGAGGATGGATAAAGATGCCAGACAGACGAGTAGCAGTCCCCCAGGTTCTAGGAGCCACTGTGGCAACAGGAGTATTTGACGAAGTTGCTGGGCCGGTACTTCTACCTCTCCCACCTGGCAGCCCTGGCCAAAACTGTCAGTCTACAGTGTGTTACCTACAGCCAATTTGACGTGCGCCAAGGACTGATGGTACCCCCAGGAATCTAGTCGTATGGAGCAACGCCCTTCGAGGACTCCCAGGTAGACTTTACTGAAATGCCCAGGTGCAAAGAGAACAAGTACTTACTGGTGATGGTCTATCAGACTTGGAAGAGGTAAAAGCCTTCCCCATCAGGATAAAAGGACTCCTGAAGTAGTAAAATATTGCCCGGAGAAATCATCCCATGGTTTAGGTTGCCACTCTGGTTTAAACTTGACAGTGGGCTAGCCTTCATACCAGAACTAGTGCAAATAATACGCTAAAGTTTTGAATAACTTATAGGCCTCAAAACTTAGACAGGGTAAAGTGCATGAAAAGGACCATAAGAGCAGAAATTGGTAAATGCTGCCAGGAAGCAAAGCTTAATTGAATACAGGCCTTGCCACTGGTGTTATTCAAAGAGGCCTCTGTAAATCCTCTGCAATTTAGCAGGAACTCCTAAAAGAACTGGGAAAGACTGAACTGAGTAGACAAAAATCCCAGAAAGAGTAGCAAGGAAAATCTCCACTGGGGTAATTAACCATGTTCTGTTTAGTCTTTTGTGTGTGTACATCCTTTCTCTCAGGAGGATCAAGCAGACCAAGTCTAGGTCTAGAATCAGAAAATGGTCCCCTTGAAACCAAGGTAGAAAGGACTTTCCACCATCATCCTGACCACACGCACAGCAGTGAAGGTGGAAGGAATCCTCACTTGGAGTCATCACAGCTGGCTGAATAGGACTTCACTGGCCCTTCAGTGAAGGCCTTTATTCAGAAATAAAGGTAACTTTTAGGACAGTCAACATGCCCTGCTCCAGCCACATATTGGGAGCTGGCTGGTCAACGCACGGCTGAAGCCTGAGGAAACTTCTCGAGGGACTTGTCTTAATTGGACTTTTGGACTTTGGGAAAAGGAGGGAAAATGTCACAGGGAAAAGTAAAAACTTGTATGTGTATTAGCCCACCACCAAGGTACTATTAAGGCCTGAGTAGGGAATCCAAGAAGTCACAGTTCCTAAGACCTAAGTGCTAAAAAGTAATTAATATCGGCACCTGCAGAAACAAGCTGATATTGAGACCCCAATTTAAGATATATTGGTGTCTCAAAAGGGGGGAATGAGAGAGGATACCCAAGAAGAGTGAGGTCTGGGAGAACAGGTCTTCTCAAGGAGAGCACAAGGATACACTTGCAGGGTCCTATCCAGGGTGACTCAGCCCTTAGGAATTTGTAACTTCCTAGAACTTGGAAATTTCCAAGTTCTGTGGAATCCTGTAGTTCTGTGGGGGCTGGACTAGCATCTCCCACTTGATTCAAACTGGCCAATGAGAAGGGTACCTGTGGGGTGGAACTTCTTGACTGTCAATAAAAAGGGAAAGATCAAGCTAGATGGGGAGCGTGGCCATTTGGAATTCTTCTATGCCGTAAGGTCCCAGCTGGTGAATAAAGCCCTTCCTCTTATTAAAAAGAAAAAAAGAAAAGAAATGCAAACAATGTAACCTAATCACATGTACCCTCACATTACTCTGAAATGTAAATAGAGAGAAAGACAAATAACTATACTAAGAACACTTGAAGATAATCAAGATACTTTTAAAAATGGCTTTAAAGTAAATTCAAAATAAACTCTAATATTTAGGAATGTACACCTGTAATAAAATATAGAAAAGCAGGGAAGTGAAAATAAGAATCAGAATAGCGGTAGTTACTCTCAAAAGGAAGGTAAGGGGCTGTATGTGGAAGAGGGCGCTATATTATGTAAGAAAACTTCCCAAGCTCATCTACTACTCAATAATGATATGGTATGTTTAAAAGAAAAGTAAGAACATAAGGGAAATATTACGCCACTTTTAATTACATTTAAAACCTCACAAAATGCTTCCTGAAGCAATGACCAGGTGCAAAGTTTGCAAACAGCAAAGTGCTTTGTGAGCACACACTTGAAATAACTGCTCATGTAACTGCAAAATTGCTGACTTGAATTTTACACTCAGGAAAGAAAAATAACATTTGATGTCTCTAGAACAGCAGATACTGCCAGAGACTACCTAGTCCTTGAAATTCCCTTGACTTGGCTTCTCTTTCCTTCTCCTAGCAGACTTTAAACATTTTGCTCACCCCACCAACTTCTTCCAACTGCCCCTCAAATGTTGCTGTCACTTGGTATTTTGCTCACTGGTCTTTTTACTTCTCAATTTGAGACTCCTGTATTGTACTCACTTTTTACCTCTCACACTTCGTGCAAAACTCTAAGCCTTCCTCACAACGTCTTTCTTGATCGCAGGGCCCACAGCTCCAGGTGTCTACTGAGCGTCTAAATCTGGCTATCGCAGGGGTATTTCAGACTCACTATACCCAAGGGAAGCTCCATTGGCACTCAGTGATCTGTAACACGAATCACAAGCCGTAGTGTTCAGTTGATTCTACCTCTGGAATGTCAGTCAAATTTGTCCAGTTTTCTTCAACCTTCCTTATTTTTTTTTTTCATCAGGCCCAGGCAAATGATCTCCTAACTCCTCTTGGCTACTTTCTCTTCCTCCATCTATTTTTTATAGTGACACCAAAGTTGTCCTAAAAGTAAAACTCAAAAGTATTTAACTTCCCTGAATAGAAACTTTTCATTCACAAAACAAAGTATCTTTACATTAGATACCACAGTTTCCTTATTTGTAAAACGCAAGGATAAGTATTTCATGAGACTGTAGAAAGTGCTGCCATAAGAAGGGTACTAGTAACCTAATTCAGCAATTCCTCAATAAATGCCTACTTCTCACCACCATGTCCCTGGAAATAACAATAATTAGCCTAACATACACGATGATAAGAGTGAGATGCTGATTATATTATTTAATCATCGCAACAGCTTTATGAGATTTATGAGGTATCATTGTTATCATTTCTACTTTACAAAGCAGACAGGTGGCTACTTTGTCTAAGATTCCACATTTAGATAATGGGCAGCACTGAATATCATATTTAGATAAGGCTAAGTCCAGACTGTCATAACCAATAGTACATACGCCAGCATCAAAGATGTGAAATTGCCATGATAATGAAATTAACTTTATCATCCTCGAATTACTGAACTAAGATTTTCAGTAAAAGAAACTATTAAAAGAAGATGAAACATATTTATAACATAGCAATGTACATTTTGATTGTAAGGATAGATGAACGGTGTGATCAACCCATGAAAAACATTCCCATTTTCAACTAAACACTCCTTTGTAGGATTTAAAATGCAATATAGCCATTCTTAGTGGAAGCTAATCCTCCAAGCCTTAATTATTACACAAGCTCTTACTGTTATTCTAATTGTTTCCAATAATAATTTGCAGGTGCTTCTGCAGCTTGCTTTCCTTCCTCACAAGAAATCACAGCATCAAAAAAAAAAAAGTAAAAGAAATTCTATATTTTACATATTCTGTGGTTAGCCAACTAATGTGAACTCAATTGAGTCATAATGTGTGCATAATGTTTAACTTCCCTAATATTGCACAACTACAAGATATTTCCGCTGTTTTAGATTGTTGCAAAAACTTGCATGACATCCACATTTCTAAGATTACAGAAATGTCTACAGTTTCTAAAACATATTTTCAAAGGACTGTTCTTAAAGACTGTTCTTAAGCCTTAGAGTAATTTATATTTGTCTAAGCGTTTTCTTTATTTCAAAATTAAAATTTTAAAAGTATGTGGACCTTTCAGCAATTTTCAATCTTCAGAGAAATGATATTTAGATTTTCTTGGGTCCATTTAGAACCCGATCTCTTTAACCATTCACGAAAAATAAAAGTCTACTTATTTATGTTTGAGAAATGATAAAAGTCTATTAAAACTTGTATAGTACAGTTTTTTCAAACATGTTTTACTAAAAATAGTCGGGTGAATTACAATGTGACCAACATGGAACAATCCTGACTAAAGTTGAGACAGAAACTATGCAGCCCCATCTGCTTCACCATGGAAGTCAAGGGGTCCCTGTTACGTCCTCAAACATGGATGAAACCTGCAGAATCCTTACAGGAACAGTCAGAAGTCCACACTGACATGGGACCAACACCCTATGAGAAAGTGAAGAGCAGTGCTTCTTAGAAGGTACTCGTGAAACTTACTAAATGTAGAATATCAATGTCTTCATATAGTGATTAAGAAAATGCCATGAAGACTATGTTCAACAGTTTGATGAAAATATTTCAGACTGTAGGCTTGGCGCCTGTGGTTCAACAGGCTAAAGCATCAGCCATGTACACCTGAGCTGGCGGGTTCGAATCCAGCCCGGGCTGCCAAACAACAATGACAGCTGCAACCAAAAAAAAATGGCCGGGCGTTGTGGCAGGCGCCTGTAGTCCCAGCTACTTTGAAGGCGGAGGCAAGAGACTCGCTTGAGCCCAGGAATTGGAGGTTGCTGTGAGCTGTGATGCCACAGCACTCTATCCAGGGTGACTGCTTGAGGCTCTGTCTCAAAAAAAAAAAAATTTAAGATTATATATGAAGTCAGCACATTGTGCCCCATGATTGCACTAATGTACACACTTATGATTTAATAAAATTATGGAAAAAAAAGAAAGTGAAGAGACTAAAAAAAAAAAGGTGAAATACTCTGAATATTAATGTTATGCTTCTTACTGTATGAACTTGAATTGACTTTATAAAATAACTCTTTTGAATAGTAATAAAATAACTTAAATTCCATACCCAAAATGAATGAAGTAAGACCCCCGTTCTTGGAGCCCTGTAATTCTACCTCTCTCCCAAAACAAATTTCATATTAAAGTAAAGAAATATGATAATGTTTTCATTGAATCTTTCAACAAATTATTTATATGACCTCAGATTAGTGCAATACTGATGAGATATATCCTAAAATACAGGTCGTTCCTTAATTCCATAACCTTAAAATGTAAAATCACCAATGTGCACAGAAAAACCAGAAAGGATATAAATCCAACTTCAGTAAAAAGCATACATATGTTTTTATATACTTTTATATGTATATAAAATCTCCAAGTCTTCCTTTGGGAATCTCTCAAGATCCACAAACTGCATAGCTAAACTAACATTTCACAAACACAGCCTATTCTCAGATTTTTAGGACATTTCAATATACAAACGTCTTCAAAAGGAAAAGAAATGTTAGAAAATGTGGATGGATTCTACACAAATGGAACCAGATTTACCAAAATAATTCACTAAAGATTTAGGAATATTCTGAAAAAAAAATGTACTAACATTATTCAAGAGGCAATGCTGGTTTCCTTTTATTAAATAAAACTTTGTTGGTCACTCTTCTCCTCCAATTCTATTAGTACTAGGTATTAAGATTTTTTTATTGTCTTTATTATTAAATCATAGCTGTGTACTTCTCTACTTTCTAAACTAATTTAAAATCCTTTCCAAAAAAATGCAAAACAATACACAATTCTATGCAAATTCCAGACTTGCATATTTCTTCTTTCCAACATTGTAATACTTGAGAAAATTACATTGAATGATAATCCAACAATTAAATATATTTTGCTACTGCATAGAGACTATAATAGTATTATAACTATTGTTTATATTTATATTACTTTATATCAAGTAGAGGAAAATTACAGCAAATGGTTACATTGTTTTAGTGATCAAAAAGGTTTTTTGCCATTATTTTCAAATAATTAGCACGAAGTTAATCTAACTCTTTATCAGTAGACATTTATCATATTTTTGGACAACCAGAATCTGAACACGTTTCTCCACCCTGTAAGGTTAGGTGAGAAGGAAAACCCTTTCACTACCTATGGAATCAAGTTATCCCTTCTTGGCTGGGAGCAGCGGCTCATGTCTGTAATCCTAGCACTCTGGGAGGCTGAGACTGGTGGATTGCTTGAGCTCAGGACTTCAGAACCAGCCTGAGCAAGAGCAAAACCCCACCTCTACTAAAAATAGAAAATCTAGCCAGGTATGGTGGTGCATGCCTGTAGTTAGGAGGCTGAGACAAGAGGACTGCTCAAAACCAATAGTTTGAGGTTGCTGTGAGCTATGATGCCACAGCCCTCTACCCAGGGCAACAGAGTGAGACTCTGTCTCAAAAATATATATATATCTTTTCTCTAAACTTCACTGAGGGCTAGGAGTTGGCCACTAAACTGACCATATTCTCACACACAGGGAGTTAAAATTAAAGAGAAGGATTTAAGGACCTAGAAATTAATCACAATAGCAATGGTGTCTTAGTTTGTTTGCATTTGTTACAAATTAACTGAGCCTGTGTAATTTTTAAAGCAAAGAGACTTATTTGGCTTATGGTTCTGCCGGCTATAGAAGAAGCTTGGCACTAGCACCTGCTTCTGATGAGGGCCACAGGAAGCTTATATTCGGGGAGGAAGGCAAAGGGGGGCAGGTATGTCACGAGGCAAGAAAAGGGGCAAGAGACCCAGAGATGCCAGGCTCTTTTATCAACCCTCTCCCTGAACTAGCAGAGCAAGAACTCACTCATTGCCTCAGGGAGGGCACAGCCATTCACAAAGAATCCATCCCCATGAGCCAAACACGCCCACTGGCCCCAGCTCCAACAATGGAAATAAATTTCAGAGTGAGATTTGGAGGGGACCAACATCCAAACCACATGAAATGGCAAGTGTCTAGCAATGAGAGTGCATCATTCTTCATTCACCCATTTATTCAACATTTATCTACTAAACACCAACTACTTGTATAAATGGCCTTGCAAAATGACCTTAGTTATTTTTTGTTCTCTCCCCAATATCTCAGACTTTCAGAACAGTCTATCCAAAAGAGCAGAACATTATAACCTCCTTGCTTACCTAACTTCTCCACAGAACTTCCTAAGGACTCGCCAGACCTCACCAACAGCCAGCTGACTCCTGAATCAGACCACCTGCACACTTGGTGACTTCAAAGCCCACACAATCCGACCAACAACCCATAGCCCACAGTAAAAGCCCTTGCCCTTAGTTGGTTGGGAGGTGGATTTGAGAAATATTTCCCATTGATGGCTTTCAATAAGCCCTTTCTTCCTAGGCAATGCTCATTGTCTCAGTACAATTAATAGAAAGCCTCGTTATCTCATTTTCTTTCCGTGTGGTGTGGAAACCAACCTAGATGGACCTCTTTTGCATTCAGTAATACACGCCTTTCATTTATCCATTCATTCAACGATTTTACTAGAACCCTACTGTGTGTCTTTATTCAAGAACCCATGCCAGCAGAAACATCGTAAGCATATTATGTCAGTGTGCCTTGCTGTCCTCCGGAGATCCTCGGCATTCTGCAATATGGATTCCAGACTTCCCATTAATTCTACTAGCCAAAATCTTCCATTTAATACATTATTTCTTTTCTTTTCTTTTTTTTCCTTTTCTTTTTTTTTTTTTTTTATGATACAGAGCCTAAAGCTGTCACCCAGGATAGATTGCAATGGCATCAGAGCTCACAGCAACCTCCAATTCCAGGGCTCAAGTGAGTCTCCTGCCTCCGCCTCCCAAGTAGCTGGGACTACAGGCGCCCGCCACAACGCCAGGCCAATTTTTGGTTGCAGCCGTCTTTGTTGTTTGGCGGCCTGGGCTGGATTCGAACCCGTCAGCTCAGGTGTACTTGGCTGGCGCCTTAGCACGTTGAGCCACAGGCGCCGAGCCTTAATACATTATTTCTTATTTAACTTGTAGTAGACTGTTTCTATGCTTGAGATTATAACCCTAGTCAATGCACACCTGTCAAAATTTATATACTTCAAATATGCCTCTGTCCATTCAATGATTAAAATTCTATAGCACTTAAATCATTTAGCAGCTGACAAAGCTAAAACATATGTTGATATTTGGTCCCCAAATAAATTCTGTATAGTAATAGTCATAACATCTGTTCAACCTACTTGATAGGTAATACCTAAGGTTATGTGGAAAGCAAGGGCCAGGCTGGGGGAAAAGTCCAAGCCTCAGAACACCCAATCCCTGGCACTGCGCATTTTTCTCCATGCCCAGACTTTCCCTTTTGTTCTTAGAGCTATAAATCACACTTTTACATGTTTCCTTTTTTCTTTTGCTTTTAGAAATGAAAAGCGTCTTATGCCATCATAACTTGCCTCCTGATGGAAAGTTCTTATTTATTTGAGCCATTTTCCACAACACACATTCACTTTAATGCAATGGAAGAAGGATCAGCAAATGAAAATGGACTATCATCAGATTCCCCAGTAGGAGGAATTACGTTTTGAAATGGAATATCCCGATGGCTTCAAAATTAGTTTAGTAGTAGAACTATTTCAGAAATAGATGAGAGAAATCTCAAGTAGAACCCCCCACACACAGATACTATATAAAACTGATAAACATGCCGTACAATTATCAAGACTGGAGTGGTGTAAAGAACATCCAAGACTGACTTGTTCATGCCCTCATCTTCTTTCTCCATCATGATTATGCACATAGAATAACTAGATTTTGTCAAAAAACAGCTAAAGACAGAGATGTCAGGAACCCAGCACATCAAGATGAGGGCACACAAATACCTAATGTAAAGTAGAAGTGTGGCCTACATAACTTTGCAAACTACAAGTGCTTACACCATGTCAGTCCTTCAGATTCTGTCTTGTATCAGTGGTTTATGTCTCATGTACCCACTTCTTACGTGCTAAAAATACACTCAGGCCTCATCCCAACGATCTGGATCCTACAGGCCTAGGTACACGCTTTTTAGTACATGCTAGGTGACTATGTCAGGTCACATGCCTCCTTCACAGATGGCACTCCCCGATCCGCACACTATTCCCAATAGTCTCTCTCATACCACCTTTATTTGTTTATTTTTCAGAACTTGGCACTGATACTATCTTTTTAGTTAATTTGTTGAATTATTTATTCATCACCTCTCCCCACTAAAATGAAAACTATATGACATTAGGGGGAGGGGAGCAGAAAGATAAGTCCATGGTGTTCACGACTGTAAAACAGGCTTTCAATAAATTTTTGTTGAACCAATTTTAATAATGCAAGTGGCCCTTGGAATACGGTATTTAAGACACTAAGTCATTTCTCTAGGCAGATAAGATATCCTGCCTTTGACTGACGGTTCAGTCTTATTAAAATTCTGCCTCATGAAGTATATAAGGAATTTAAGGCAGAAGGTATTTGAAGAAATATGCAAGAAATGTTTAAGAAGTTCTTTCCTGGGGCGGCGCCTGTGACTCATCGAGTAGGGCGCCGGCCCCATATACCAAAGGTGGCGGGTTCAAACCCGGCCTGGGTCAAACTGCAAAACAGAAAAATAGCCGGGTGCTGTGGCGGGCACCTGTGGTGCCAGCTACTCTGGAGGCTGAGGCAAGAGAATCGCCTAAGCCCAGGAGTTGGAGGTTGCTGTGAGCTGTGTGATGCCACAGCACTCTCTCAGGGCGACAAAGTGAGATTCTGTCTCTACAAAAAAAAAAAAAAGTTCTTTTCTTACACAGTTGGTTCATTTATAGACCCAAATAAATTTGTTCAGTACACGTTTTAATATGCTATATGTGTTACAGAGGTGATTTAAAAATTATTCATTCTAGATGGAGAGATACAGTTCAAACATAAATAACTACAATTAAATTTAACAGCAGTAGACACTCTAAATCAAATGAGATCTAAATCACAAATGACAATACAATACCATAAAAATGTTAACTCTCCTCAAAATTAATCTAGTGAGTCCATGAAGAATCAGTCAAAATCCAAGCGTACTTTTTATGGAACTTGATTTTTAAAAGTCTACATAAAAGAATAAAAGTCAAAAAAAAGAAAGCCTGCTTTTCAATAATATATAAAGATATAAATGTTTTAAAATCAGTATTAATGATCTATAAAATGTCAAGAAAAAAATGGCATAAATTGGGTTGGTGCCTGTCACTCAGTGGTTAGGGTGCCTGCCACATACACTGAGGCTGGTGAGTTCGAACCTGGCTAGGGCCTGCTAAACAAAAATGACAACTACAATCAAAAATACCCAACTAGGCACTGTGGTGGGCACCTGTAGTCCCAGCTACTGGGGAGGCTGAGGCAAGAGAATCACTTAAGCCCAAGAGTTTGAGGTTACTGTGACCTGTGACGCTATAGCACTCTACCAAGGGCAACATAGTGAGACTCTGTCTCAAAGAAAAAGAGAGAGAGAATTTTCAAGACTGTAAGTCAAAACCTTTTAGTGGGTCAGGAAATCAACTTAGTAGTTATCATTGGATTTGTTCTAGAAGAGAAGAGAAATTAGCAGAGTACGGCATATCTCTTGGGTATGGGTGTTGAAGGAACATTTGTTCTGTATGAGTATGAATGTGTGAGTGGTGCATCAGGTTACAAGACAAAATTCATTTCTTACTTTGAGTTGCACTTTATTTTTTTTTTTTGAGACAGAGCCTGAAGCTGTCACCCTAGATAGAGTGCTGTGGCATCACAGCTCACAGCAACCTCCAATTCCTGGGCTAAAGCGAGTCTCCTACCTCTGCCTCCCAAGTAGCTGGGACTACAGGTGCCCGCCACAACGCCTGGCCATCTTTTGGTTGCAGCCATCATTGTTGTTTGGTAGGCCCGGGCTGGATTCGAACCCACCAGCTCAAGCATACGTGGCTGGCGCCTTAGCCCGCTGAGCCACAGGCGCCGAGCCACGTTGCACTTTAATAATTTTAGAAAACACTGGAAGAATAGCAAAACATAACAGAGCTTGGGAGTCAGAAATATGATTAGGGCGATTATTTCAAAGTCATTAAGAAAAGGAGAACTGTTCAGTTAAGGGTATTGAAACATTAAGTATCTATAGAAAATAGTAACAATAAAGTTAATTTCCTATCACATAAAAAGGAAAGGGTGAGAAACTATAAAAACAGAGAAAGCAGAATGAAATTTCTTCACAGTAAAAAAAAAAGTTGAAATTTAACAACTGGGAGAAAATACTTGCAATTTCTAGAAAAAGTCAGAATCGGCATCCAAAATTCACACCTAATTCAAATAAATCCCAAAAGTAAACATGATAGCAAAATGGATACAGGATATTAACAGATAAATACAAAAGTACGTAACACACACACAAAAGCATGGCTAAGGCCAAAAAGCAAATCAAAACAAAAATAACGCAGCTTTTCACACTCACTGGCAAATACAAGAGAGTCCAATAATATCAAGAACTGGTAGGGGTAACAGGGAAATTATACTCAAATACGTGTGTGGAGTAAAGGGCAAACTTTCTAGATACTATGAAGGGCAATTTGAAAGTACCTATTAAATAAATATGTACATAATTTCTAATTGAGCAATTCTACTTTGTGATATTTATCCTAGAGAAACACCAACAATTATGCCAAATGAGAAACATGTAGGGTATTCATTGTTATGTAAGTTTATAACAGAAAAGAACACATAAGCAAACTAGGGCCCATTAAAAGTATCTAAGTAGTGTAAGTAATGTGGTATTTATACTGTGCATACAAGTAAAGAAAGAAGTTAGATCCATGTGTAATATGGCAAGATCTCCAAAACTGGAATTGAACGACAGAAAGCAATTTTCAGAAAAATACATATGGACTTATACCAATAATATGAAAAAATACAAAACAATTCTGAGAAGAAACACTGTGAAGGCTCAGCGCCTGTGGCTCAGCGGGCTAAGGCACCAGCCATGTACACCTGAACTGGGGGGTTCGAATCCAGCACCAGGACCCGCCAAGCAACAATGACGGCTGCAACCAAAAAAGGGCCGGGCGTTGTGGCGGGCACCTGTAGTCCCAGCTACTTGGGAGGCGGAGGCAAGAGACTCACTTGAGCCCAGGAATTGGAGGTTGCTGTGAGCTGTGATGCCACAGCACTCTATCCAGGGTGACAGCTTGAGGCTCTGTCTCCAAAAAAAAAAAAATCTTAGTGTCTTAAAAAATGGCATTTGGATTGCAGTGGAATGTAGGGATTACATTCTGTCGTGTTTGTGACATCCTAGTTTTGTATCATAAGCGTCTTTAGGAAAATCCAAAGAGATCACTTTCCAAAGATGACAGCGATTGGCTGGTTAATCTGAATGCTCATTTGTTAAGAACGTGTTTTTTCTTTTCTTTTTTTTTTTTTTTTTTGAGACAGAGCCTTAAGCTGTCACCCCGGATAGAGTGCCGTGACATCACAGCCCACAGCAACCTCCAATTCCTGGGCTCAAGCGAGTCTCCTGCCTCTGCCTCCCAAGTAGCTAGGACCACAGGCGCCCGCCACACCGCCCG